>CAJUYI010002041.1:9104-21360 GCA_910591695.1 Galerucella pusilla
CTTCCAACATGGACAATGATAAGTCTTTTTCCTTTTCCAGATGGTGTACCTCTATCACTTTTTTTTATTAAAATTAGTACATCCCGTTACCTCTGACCTAAATCGTATATTCTTTAGCATAGCTGCAACTCATTCGTTCAATACAAAATGTACCTTACGGTATACCCTCTTAAAATATATTTTGGTACGTCTATGGAATCTACTTAAATGAATGATTTATTACTCCTCGTACTTTCTGAACAGATTATAGAATTGCTTCATTTTGGATATATAAAATGTTTACTTTCACTTTCGACCCGAGTGAAAAGGTCGTGCTTTCGGTCTGTCAATGCTATTATTTCTCACCTCCCAATCCTTCTGAGAGACCTAAAACTAGCAGTCCCATAGCGAAGGAGAAAATCAATCTTGTTAGTACAACCCAAAGAGCTGAGTGAACAGGTGTTGCATCAACGTTGTAAAATAATGGAACATTAAATAATAATGTTAATAGTGTGGGAGTAACAATGGCCCAAAGAATTCTTTTCCACTAAAATAAATAATTTAAAAAAGCTAATTATAAAATGCTAGATGGTTATTACAAAGATCATTTAGAGTTCATATAATAACCTTTTTGGTGTGCGTCATCGATTGTTAATGTCTTTCTAACACATTACGGTATGTGGAGACGACTATAAGAGGAGGGAGAAAGGAATTGGTAGAAAAGTGGGGATGGAAGTGGACGAAGGCCGAGGCAAAAAGAATGAGGAAGAAAGTAAGGGAAGAGAGGGGAAGGGTACTAGGGCACGCTGTAGAGAAACTGTATGATGTGATACAGGGCTGCAGGAGAGAAGGAAAAAGGAGTAATAGGCGCAAGTGGAGGGTTAATTACTGGTGGAATTAGGAAATAGAGAGTCTGTGGAGGGAGTGTAAGAAGGAACGAAGACGAATTTTGAGGGGAAAAGTAGGGATGGGGGAAAAGGTGGATATAAGGAGAAGAAGAAGGAACTGGAGCGCAGGGTGGAGAGGGAAAAAAGAAGAAAGTGGGAAGAGTTACTGGGGGAGTTGGAAAACAACCCATAGGCGAAGGCGTATGAGATAGCGGTGAAAAGGATGGGTGGAAATAGGAACGTGGTGATAGAGGAATATTGGGAGAAAGAGATTATAGAGAAATTGTTTACAGGGGTAGAAGGAGGTGTCAAGGGCAGAATTCGGGAATCCCAGAATACTAGGGAGATAGGGAAAATGAGAGGGATAAGGTCGGTAGAGAAGTGGGAACTAGAGTGATAGAAACCAGTTGATAGGAATGGGGGTTTTAGGGAAAACCAGCATGGGTTTGTAAAAGGGAAGTCATGAATCTCAGCGCTGGGCAGGGTGGGTGGTGGACTTGGTGCAAAGGGCTAGGCAGGGTAACGGTAGGAATAAGAAATTGGCTTTGCTTGTGTTCTTCGACGTGGGGAACGCGTTCAACAGTGTCAGTAAACGGGCAATGTTAAGCGCGTTGACAACGCTCGGAGTAGGGGAGGGGCTAGTTAATCTAGTAGAGGCCTACCTGACGGGGCGTGCGATAGTGGACACTAGGGAAAGAAGGTATGGGACGGAGATTGGAGTGCCCCAGGGCTCGGTTCTGGGACCAACGCTTTGGAAGTGTGTTTGATGAAGTTTGTGGGATAGCATGTGAAGAGGGATGTGAGATTACGGTGTATGCGGACGATGTATGTCTGGTATGTACGGCAAAGGGAGAGGTGGAGATAGAAAGAAAGGCGAAGAGGATGTGTAGGAAGATTGTGGAGAGGATAGAGCGGTGTGGACTGGAAGTGGCTGAGGATAAGACGGTGGGGCTACTGGTGAAGGGGCGGAGCAAGGCAAGAATGGTGGGGGTGATGGTGAAGGGAATGAAAATTCGGATAGAGGCAGCGGTGAAGTATCTGGGGATAGCCAATTATCCTTCAAAACCTATATGTTGAAGGCTGCACAGAAGGCAAAAGTAAGGGCAGCGTGGCAGGGAAGATTGATGGGTAATGTGAAAGGACCGGGAGAATGGAAGAGGAGGATAATTGGTAGGACGGTAGAGCTGAGTATGCTGTATGGCGCGAGAGTGTGGGGTGAGAAAGCAGGGGTGAATGCGAGGGTTAGACCACTCCTGTGGGTGCAGAGAGGAATACTTCTGAGGGTGGTGCAGGCGTACAGGACAGTGGGTGGACTGGCAGCAGCAGTGCTGTGACGGTCCTATCCTTTGGACTTGATGGCTAGAGCCAGACAGAAACGCTGGAGGGGTGCGAGCAGAGAGGAAGTACAGAAATGGATGGATGAGGAAGATGGGATGAGTATGAGGGCGCGCTAAAAGGAACGATTGGGAGCAGGAGAAATTGGGTGGATCGGAAATTTGGAGAGGTGAACTACTTCTTGACGCAGGTGCTCACAGGGCATGGGTCGAGAGTGGGTTACCTCCACAAGATTGGGAAAAGAGAAACTGGAGTGTGTGAGAGATGTGAAGTGGAGGATGATGTGGGACATGTGTTTAGATGTTGGAAGATTGAGGAAGTTTTGGAGAAGTTAGAAAATAAACTGGGAGAGGCGGTGTATTGGGGAAATATGGTGTAGATTATGTTGAGGGGCGAGGAGGAATGGATGGAGATAAGTGGCGTAGCAGAGAGCATGATTAGGGGAAGAGAAGGACTCGCTATGGCATGAGAGAGGTAGGAGTGATAGGAGGAAGAAGATGATGAAGAGTGTGTGAGGGACCGCCGCCCGTCTTGACGTATGCTAGGGTAGTGATTCCAAGGCGGGAGTAACAGCGAGTTTGAGGTGGGTTTGGTTGGTAGGCATCTCCGTGGGGATGAGTTCAACACTGTCTGGGTAGTGGTTGAGGACCCAGTCGAGCATGAGTTTCCCATATCGGCCCGAAAAAAAAAAACCAACAACGTTGGAAGAAATGAAAAAAGTCAGGTCTGTAATTAATACTAATCAAAATATCACAATAATGAACCCTTTAAATGTATTACAAACGTTAGGGAAGACTGTGAAGGGTTGAGCCACTTTTTACCATCGACCTGGTTTTCTGTCGTGTTTTAGTAATTGCATGAACTTCTTAACATATTGATTAACTATTGGTTTTAATTTTTCAACACAATAGCAAGGATAGTTTAAAAATCCTTATTTGAGCAAAAAATGATTGATATAAGTACCACATGCACTTGTCTCAAACCTCCCTTTATAAGGGAGGTTTGAGTCATGTAAAAGGAAGTTTGAGGCAAGCGTAGGGATGCTTGAGACAATAGTAGTAACGATAAAGTCACGAGTTGGAATCAAATTTATTAAAGACAGATAACCAGTGTTTAGCCCTTTAACCCTGCAATAATAATAATTGACACAAAAAATACACATAGGTACTTGAAAAAAAATTAAACAATACAGCAATCATAAAAATATTTGCCAAAAAACCTAGAATAAATTTTCATATTTGGAAAAGTCGACTGGAAAAGAAAGGGTCTTATGCGTTCTTGCTGTTCCTCGCTAGATTGTACAGATTCCTTCATGACTATCTCAATATTTTTTTGTTTAACGGGCACCTGTTTTTTATCTTCTAACACCAATTTTTTTCTAATCTTTCCACCCTCTCTTCCTTTTTTTTATTTTGCTCTTCCTTTCTCTTCGCTCTTTCCTCAAATTCTTTTTCTATCAGGTCTTTTTCGGGAGTGTCCGTTAAAATCCGGATTTTCCCACATTTCCTACCAGCCTTTTTTTTACGTGAAGGGTCTTTCGGAAATGGCCTTATAACTTCAGGGCTTACCAAGGCATTTGAATTATTTTGGGAAGTACTAGGGACAGCTCAAAGTATATTTTATGTAGCCTGTAAAGCTTCAGATAGATCTGGCCGGTCTGTAATTTCTGAACTGGTAAAATCGCTAGCTGAAAATACAGCTGGATTGTATGGACAAATACCAGTATGTGAAAATCCACCTATTATATTTTGGCCGGCGTAAAAGCGCGAACGTAAGCACTTTACTTTTAGTTATTTACGTAACTAGTTATGAAAAGAGCGATATTGTTCAACAAGCGTAATATTTGCCGAAACGAGCGCTAGCGAGCTCTGCAAATTACGCGAGTTGAACAATGTAGCTCTCTTCATAACGTGTTTACGTACAACGTTTTATCGAATTCCGCACTTTTATGATATTTCATAAAATCTTCAATTACAATGGTAATATTAAAGTGGATTCAAATGGTGTTAAAAGTATTGTAACTATGAAGTTTTCTCCCAAAAAATTGTCTTACTTCAAATAACTGTGTCCTTAATAATGTTTTTTTCAATGTTTATAAATCTTAAAATACGATTGAATTAAATTTATGGGGTAATTGTCAGTTCAAATAATGAAATAATTATCAGTTTTGACAGTACCTACCTAATTAATAAATTATTCTTTGAAACTCATGTAGCATCTCTATGTTGAAACTCAAACAGTTACGTAAAGTTTTTACACAACTACTTTTCATAACTGATATATGAAGGTTATGAAAAATGTGACGTTACCTAACGTCTAGGAGTGACTTGAAGTGTCACATTTGATAGATAGCGGAATTAGATAAAAGATATTCACGTAATTAGTTATGAAAAGAGCGATATTGTTCAACAAGCGTAATATTTGCCAAAACGAGCGCTAGCGAGTTCTGCAAATTACGCGAGTTGAACAATGTCGCTGACTTCATAACGTGTTTACGTAGGTACAACGTTTTATCTAATTCCGCGCTTTCATAATATTCAATAAAATCTTCAATTACAATGATAATATTAAAGTGGATTCAAATGGTGTTAGAAGTATTGTTACTATGATGTATTCACCCTGAAAATTGACTTAGTTACAAGTATTTTCAGTTGGAAAAAAATCTGTTAATTATTAATTTTATAACCTTTTCGAATTTGGCCTGAATACATCCTGATGATTTTATTTATCAAATTTAAGATCAGCTATGTGACAAAATAGCAAATAAAACAAACGACATACCGAAAACTCGGATATAGGTCACAAACGATGACGCACACCAAAAAGGCTAATGAATGTACTATACTCACTTGTTTATCAAAAAAAATTTCATTTCCATTTTTATGTGAGATATACCCAAAACCTAACCCTATGATATATCCAGTAGCGTTACCGTGATAACTGGCAAAATGGTCATGCCATTGAGGTTTTCCGTTAAAAATTAATCTATAAGTTTCCCTACAAAAGTATTAGACACATTATTTTTAGTACATTTCTTACTGCTATAAACGATTTCTTGATTCATTATTTTTCGTCTCTCGCGATATCTAGCGGATTTCTAAGGCCCTCTGTGTGCCCGTTTTTTTTTTTTTTTTTTTTTTTTTCCATTTTGGGAGCCGTTCTGATGCCGGGAGCACTGCAGCCTATTGGCTTATTGTACTCTGCTCCCATATTTAGTCCACCCATCCAGTTATCCCCGTACCTTCGAGTAGACGGTATAGGTCCATTGGATGTGTGCCATATACTTCAGGTGGCACATTGGCCTCTCCGAAGATTGCCCGTCTCCTCGAGTGCAGTGCCACTCAGTTACTAAAAAATTTGATTTTCAGTCAATAAAATTATACTTACTCTGGCTTTCCGGTTAGGGTTGATAAATAGCCGTGCCTCCAATGATCTAAGAAAGCAAAAGTCAAATTTACTACAAGAAGAACTCCTAAAGTACAACGAATACTGATGTTTTTCCGAAGAATCAACATTAGGATAAATAATGTGATTATGTAATACTGCATTTCCACAGCTAAATACCAGCTAATGATATAGCACTAAAATAGAAAAATGAATTTTAAACATAACAACAAAAAAATGACTAAAGTTTTTTTTCATTTTCATTTGCTAAGACAATCGCTGATACACATAAATATGTTATGTGAATTACATTACTAGGATTGGGATTGTCACACTAGTGTGAAATGGGTTGCATTCCACACACGTAATGTTCATTATTTTTTTACTGTTTTAGATTAATGCACAATCTCCAAAAATAAATGTAATGTTTCAATCACTATTTCAACTAGAGAATTTGATTGTTGATTGAATCCAAAAATAAATAATAATTGAATTACAAAGACTCTAAATAACAACGGTTTTGAATTATAAAAATTGAAAGTAGCATTATTATTATCAATGCAATTCTTAAATTAGAATGGAGTTTGCAATTAAGATTTGGATATATCAGCCTCCATTTTTTGTAAACTTTGTACAAACAGTATCAGCCTCGATGTCAGCTTCTGTAAGAGGTAAAGTGACCAACAAGTAGGAAGCTATAGATCTTTTATGTCTCATTAAATGTCACTCCAATATACATACATACATACATTGTGTACATACCAGAATGATATAGACAAAAATTAACTCCAGCTGCTTCGATTTCATTATCTGATTACTCACTTTCAGATTTCAAGTTTTCACAACTTTTTTGTGTACAAAACATATAAGGCTTGTTCGTAGAGCTATCCCAAATGTTTGGAAATCGAACGACTCATATGCAGAGTCTCTCTGCGAACGGTTTTTATTCACTTCGCGTGAGTCGTACAGTTTCCAAGTTTTTGTGATTGCTCTACGAACTAATTCATACTCATTTCAGTGACAAGACATACCTATCGTAACGCGACAGTTCGTAACCCCACAAATTCCCAAGTTTTCAAGGAAACATTTTGAAAAGGAAAGCATGGAATTGCCAATTTTTATGGTATCCCTTGTAATCGTTTGTAGATAATAAGAGGAATGTCTATTCGTATAGAGTGTCTATTATATCAAACATATAAATTGAGATCTTTTTACTACTGTCTAGCTAGGGTACAAAGTACAAAGTACAAAGTTGATAATGACTAATTTGACAATACTGGTAGATAAATTAATAGCCAATATTTACCATATAATATTTGTTGTAATGGTTTTGTATAAATAAAAGATTCGTCCACCAATTTACTCTACATCTTTCACTTTCCTCACACAAACCGAAAAAAAATGGACCCCACGGTATATGTCTTAGCCAGGTTGCGTAAAAGCCTACGATCAGACCGATTGTGGGAAGAAACCTGAAAACAATAAACAATAGAGCTACAATTTTAAGTAACTGTTAGGCACTCTCGAAATGATACGCTACTGTGCATTGTACTCGCTCTGATTTATAGGTAATAGAAATGTTCGAATCTTTAATACGTCATTACCTACCGAAGATATCTTTTGGTAATAGATTTTATAACGAAACTAAAATCTATTTCTTCTTTCTTATCCTGTTTTGCTAATATAGAAGTTATCAACATCCAAGAAGACATCATGAAGAAAAATGATAGAATAAACACACCTCGTTTTGGACCCTCGTTAAACGCATTCGGATTGTCGTTATTCTAAAAACATTTAAACATTACAAAGAAACCTATAAGTAATCATGCTAATATCAATTCGGTGCAAAACTGCAAGTATATTCGAGTATATACAGTGATGGGCAAATGTGTTAAAAAATATGAAAACAAATAGGCAATCTACTGTAGTATCCACCTTCCAAATTTCATTTTGATGTCTCTAATCCAGAGATATTTACTTGGTTCCACACATTTGCCCATCACTGTATACTTGGTATATATGTTGTATTCATGTGAAATTGTGATGGCCAAAAGAACAGAACAAAATGTTTGAAATGTTTTACTTACATCTTCGAAATATTTAGGGTTATCGACGGGTACTGCAACTGTTCCCAGTGCAACGTGCACTAATATGACTACTACTGACATATACACTCTTATACCTTGCACGGAACGTAGTTTCTCGAAGGTTGGTCCTACTGGAACACTATTCAATTTATTCCAATTGTTTTTTATTGAAAATGCCAAAATTATTTTTCCTCCTAAAATGAATACCTACATAAATATAGAAAAAAGGCAATGTTCGTGGTTTCCAGAATTGGAATGAAACATTTTAAAGGAAGCCACAGAGATTACATTATTAACTAATAAACGAGTGCCAATATACGAATGTCAGTCAGGCAAGTCGTTGAAGAACAAAGAGATATATAGCCATGGCAACATTTGTAAACATCGAAAGTGCTTCTAACAAAACTATGGAAAGAAAAGAGGAACCATTCCTCCTCTGTCAATGGATAAACGACAACTTGGAACAAATTAATCCCCTTTAACAAATGTATCGTACGCCCATGGAGGAAATTTGTTCGTATAAATTAATCCCTTATATCAATTTTATCGCACTTACATAGTAAATGGAAAATTTTCCAAAAAAATTGAACCCATTTTCAAAAATTTTGTTACACGCCTATGATGGGAAGATACTGGTCCAAATCTCCTTAAACATTTTCGTCGTACGACCATGGTAAATGGGAATTTTCACACAAAAATGAACCCATTTTCTAAAATTTTATGCTCTTATAAATTGACCCCGTTCAAATTTTTTATCGTAGTCCCATATTAAATGCAAATAAATGTACAGGGTTTTTCATTATACATGTCCCAGCCCTTATCATAGTTATTATTCCATAAACAAAAAAATTTTTGGAATGAAAGTTGTGTGGTTATAAACTAATTATATTATAACCAAAGAATACACTGGTGTATTCTTTGGTATAACATCAACAAAAGTATAGTGGCGTGCCTAGCTTAGGGGACACAAAAAAAATATTCGCCTTTTTAAATGAGACACCCTGTATATTATTCAATTTTTGAAAATATGTTTTTCTTTTGATTTCAAAAACATACCATATCATACTCCTGTCTTACACCGTTCTTAAGACATTGAATAAAAGTTTTGGTCAACATTTAATTAAAATTACAAATAATAAATAGCGAATATAGCAAAGATAACTTCACAACTATAAATAAATAATAACTTATAAAAATTATTCGAAATGTCCACCATTATTTTCGATACATAATTGAAAACGTCTAATTATATTTTGAATTGCATCAGAAAGGGCACGATTGTTTACATTCAGATTATTTATTTCTAATTGAAGTCGGTCTTTAATTACTTGAATACAGTCATTATTATGATTCATCATGTCTTTTGAAATCAACCAAAAAAATGAGTCCATAGGGGATAGATCCGGACTGTTAGGAGGTTCCATTATTCCCTATCCAGACTTGAAATACATTGTTCAAATGTTCTTCAACAGCGGAGCTGCCCCATCCTGCATCCAAATCATATCCTGAAGTTGAACGTCCAAAAAATTCTCCACAAGAACATTTTCAACTTCAGGAAGAATCCTTTCCAGATAGGTAACTCCAGTTAAGTTTAAATCATAAAATATGAGTCCAACAAGTTTGTTTCTGTCTTTGATAGTATTGACTTCTCAATATTTATAGTAACTAGTTTAATTTACTATATTTATCCTTCAATATCTTAAGAACGGTCTAAGACAGGGGTATGATATGGTATAATTTTTAAATCAGAAGGAAAACATCTTTTAAAAAATTCAATGATATACAGGGTGTCTCATTCAAGAAAACAAATAATTTTTTTGTGTCCTCTAAACTACGCACGCCACTGTACTTTTGTTGATGTTATAATAAAATCAGTTTAATAACCACACAACTTTTATCTGAAAAATTTTTTTGTTAATGCAATAATAACTATGGTAAGTGATGGGACATTTATAATGAATAACCCTGTACGCTTCATTGTTAATTGTGTTGCGTCAAAGCGGGACGAAAAAGGGTGACGGATAACCAAAACTGCTTAACGCGCCTAAAGGAGTTTTAACTTCAAAAATCATCTTTTTTATCTATTGCCCAGAAGAACCCATCCATTGCAACCTTAGCGTAACATTTGTCACCTGGTTTTCAGTTACATTTTAAAACAATTAACATACAGGGTCTATCTATGAGTATATAAAGAAACTATAGGATTAAAACGATGGGCACTACACACTACAGGAAGTCACATCTTAACAGGGTAGAAATTCCAATTGAACAATTTGAATATGTATGTCTATTAAATATATTTTGAATGATGTAAGAATAAAAAGTTTCAATGGAATATCCTGTATATTTTTACATATTCGGATGGACAATTTAATTAAATTTTTTTATCTTAGATTGCTGTAACGTCATTTAAAGTTCCAGAATGTGCCAAAAATACCCCTATAATAATATTTTTCTACAATCACTGATCTGATTGTTAACAGTCATAGGGGTATTAATTTATTTATACCTCAGAAATAGTTACCATAGGTCGTGAAATAAAATCCAATGAAGTTTTCATAGACAAATGTATTCGAAGGACCAGTGGGTATCAATCCACATATAATTATCAAGAATCGAGATAAAAACTTTGCTAAATTTACAAAAATTACATTGATGAATTTCAAAACTTTGACAGAGAGTTTTTATTTTTTGACATTCATTGTGAATTATTTTTCTAGGATCCAAAACAAACTTTTTTCGTTGCTACGCGACGCGGGTTCATTGTTTTTTATTAGTTTTACTGAGAAAACTAAAGGTAGGGTAATATGTGCGGGAGATATTAAAAAATGATTGAAAGAATTTCAAACAATCACATTGAAAAGTAGGCTTTTTCGCTTGCCATTGCGGCAAGCGGCCACGAAGGTCACCATACTTATCCCTGCTGATTTATTACTATACTTACCACAGGTTTCTTTGAGTTTCAAGTGGGTTGTTTCATTTTTTCCTTTCATGGTATCGTAAGCTGTACAAACAAGAACTAAGCTGATGTATAGAAAGAAAACAGTTCTAAAAATAACAAAATATACATGAAACAACAAATATGAATGATTAATGAGTATTTGTGTAATAAGAAAGAACGTCAAATTTGAATATGAAATTAAATCATGCAACAAAATAGTATTGTATAGGCCTTTTATTACATTTTTTGTGCACATACGCCATCTATCTAGCTCCTACTATTTTTTGTGAAATGCCGAAAATATTGGATAAACTATCATTAAAAAAAAGAAGAAACTGAAATAATTATGCAGAGCATCACCGTTCTTTTCTAATGGCCTTACGCACCGCTTAAACTCTGTGGAAGTTAAAGTAATTTAAACTTATTCTTTTTCGTTAATTTATTGTGAAATTAAACCACAATATTTTTAAATGTCAAGAAAATAGTATTACAATATTATAGCGCCCTACAAGTTTTAAGAAAACTTTTGAAAAAGTAGACCGTGGACTAAGAAGAAACATCTACTTCTCGGGCTATATGCGCGGACAGACAATCAACTACACTTCTAAGTTAAACAGGCTTGGTACATCTGCAAGATATAACCAACTATTCTGGTTTATAATTAGAAGGGATAAAATCACTTGCAGATCGGTTTCGGCGTATTTGTGCCTCATCAGTACAAGGTAGATATCATCCGTCCAGAAGCTCTAAGGGCATAATTCTGGACTTGAGATAAGTCTGAGATCATATAAATACGTCTCTCATGAATCAGTTTCTATGAGCACGGTTTTATGCCTGCGCTGGTCAGTTGATAAGTTGGAATCATATGGAAAACTTTTTTGGAACTTTAGTTCTTAACGTCAGGTTATGTTTGAGCGACCGGGGGTCGCGACGCAAAAGATCTGACCGTTACGTTACGTTAAGTTATGTTACGTTGCTTCGTTATGTGCCTTGCTTGCGTGCGTGTGCTCTCTCCTGAGTCTCTCTCTCGTTTACGAAGCAGCGATTCATATGCTTCGGCCGGGAATCGAAACCGGGCCGCTCGCGTGGAAGGCGAGCATTCTACCACTGAACCACCGATACTATAGCTGCGTTCGTTATTTGCGTCCGATCTGGTCCGATCAATCTTTTTAGTCTGAATCGTTCTTTTATTACATCTAGAGGTAGGGTAGGTAAATGCTCAGATTAATCTGTGATCACGTGACCAAAATCCGTCGCCTCTGCGATGCAAATAACGAACGCAGCTTATATTAAAATTCTATCTAAATTCGGTTTGTTTGAATGTTTTTGCCTCAAATAAACAAGTTTGAGTGATGAAAATAAAAAATTATGTGATAAAATTTGAAGAGCGAGTTGTATTTGGGAAGATTATTTTTTTCAACAATTTAAAATGTATTTAAATGTATTAAATGTTAATATTCTCTTGGGTGATGGCACTGAGTCGGTTTGTGTTCATTTTTCAATAAACTTCGAAGCACTTTTAGTTGTCAATAATGACAAATTCAAAGTAAAATTTTGACGTTTCAATGTAAACAAGGTATTATCGATGAGGAAGCGGAATTATCAGTATAATACCGAATGATTGGCTAGAATAATGTATTGCT
>CAJUYI010002041.1:21370-37995 GCA_910591695.1 Galerucella pusilla
GAATTATCAGTATAATACCGAATGATTGGCTAGAATAATGTATTGCTATTGGTAAAAACCACCAAAATGTCAGATTTTGACAAGTGAAAAAAAATAATCAGTGTAATGTTGACATGATTAGGTGAAATTGTTCATATGATAAAAAATGAGGAAATTCGATTGGTTCTTGGAACTATCAAAAAAGTTTCATTCAAAATAGACACATTAGTAAAAAATAAAATAATCTGAAGCTTCGATTTAAATGGATGCAATTACATATTTAATCGTAGTTTTTAATTCTAATCAACTTTTTTCAGTTACATTTTTCGATATTGTTAAATTTAAAGGAACTTCACTCTTGAGTGAAACTAACATTTTTTGACAAACCTCGTATACGACTGAGAAATTTCATATTTGATGACTGTTACCTATCTAGGTTTTAGATAATGCAGAACTTTTTATGAAGAATAACCTTTCTTCCCAAATTTAATAATAAAAATGCTTTCCATATTATGATTCCAATTTAGGGAGACATATTATTGTATATACACAAAATAACCTCAAACTTGTTTGTAGGTAGTCAATGGAAAAACCAATTTGTATGAAAAATATTAAATGGTTGATATTAAGGAAGAAACAAATGGACGTCAAAACTATACATCATTTATTTCAATTATACCTAGTGATTAACTTCCATGTTAATTAAAATATTTTTGCAAGTAGTACTAACGTTTGAATAATATTAATTAGTGAATAATTATAATACTTAATGATTTTTTTTTAATTTTTCAAATAGTAAACAAGCCTCTCTCAATCAGCTTTGATGACAGTCACTAAGAATAACTGAAATAATGATTTTAAAAATTCATATAGAATACAGATATTCTAAAAAAAACAATTACTTTTTCATTAAAATTGTGATTTTGCTTATTTTAAATATAAATACACTAAAAAACAATCCGCCATCTTAGCTTACCGACCATAAGCGCATGAAGTCAAACATTTTTTTTAAAATCTGCAGGTTTTGCATGGTTTCTGTTATATTCACTCGTTATAAACTATTGAGAATCAGCCGTATTCCGTATCATGTATGTTATTTTTAACGATGGTCCGTTATGTTAAAATAACGATCGTATTTAACTATATTGTTAACTGTTCTGTGATTACCTATCAAGCTTCATTAACGATATTGTTAAAATTATATGTTAAAAAAGAAGTAAGTTTTGATTCTCACGAAGCGAGATGGAACGATACACCTTCAGTGAATGTAAAAAGAGATGGATTCGGTCCCGTTAGATCCGTCAAAGTATAACCTTTATATAACATACCATCAAAACATATGACAGAAGCAGGGACAAGGGTCATCTGACAGAAGTGCAATTTGTACAATATAACGCGAGGAAAGTTTACATTCAAGTGTACTTAATATAATTATAAATGGTAGAACAAGAACGCCTTCCAAAAACAACAAGGCCACAGTATGACATGCTGTTGGAATTTTTAGAAAATCGTCCTATTGTAATAAGGGGGAAGAGCAAACCATGCGAGATTAAGATAATTAACAATTTGTGGGAACAATTTGCTAATAAAGTTAATATAAAAAAAACAGGACCATTCAAAAGCAGCCTAATATTTATGTTTGGTTGCAAAAAATTACAAATCACCACGAATATTTAGCAAAAACTGATTAGATTTTTGACATTTGTTCCACTTAACGATATCGTTAAGTCGTAACAAGCTGTCAAACTGGTCCAGTTATTTTAACGATGATAAAATAACGATTCTCGTTGACATAACTATGAGCATGATGATACAGAATCGGTATTTTTAGACATATCGTTATATTACATAAATCCACACTTAACGATGGTCGTTAAATAACATAACGTGATACGGAATAGGGCCGAATATCAGTTCTGTATTACCAAAACTACGACAAATAAATGATAGCTATATGGAACAAAGTTTTATCAAGTCAAACAGCTCAAGTTTATCAAGAATCGACTTGGAGATATTGGGGTATTTCTTTCGTAGTCTCTTTTATTCAGCTGAATGCCAAAATGTTAAAACTTCGAAGTAAGTATTGCATTAAGACATAATCTAGAACTTACATCATAAGAAGCACTTGCTGAGTTTCTCATTGTAAAATTTAGCCATGCATTTCTAATAGTTTTTTCTTTCGTTTGAGCATTGCCAAGTTCTTGTTCGTTTTTTTCATCGATGTATCCTCACATTGTGGGAAAAAGATGCGAAATTTTATTGCCTACAATAACGGTTAAAATAACTTTCGCCTTGAAGTGTAAAGTTCCTGAGATATCGGCCAAAAATGTTCTTTTTTAAGATAGTGCCTGGAAGCTCAACCTAAATCTATCAGCGTTTTTTGATTTTATACTCAGTATGTGTTCCTAAACCTTATAAAAATAAAATATTGAATCGAGAGTTTAGTGCGAGGTTAATACTATAAGGCACAAATGGGCTATTTTGACACTGAAGTCATTTTAAAAAGATCTATCGAGGTTTAAATAAACTCTGTTTGGAGAGCATTTGTCAAAAATTTCCTCTGGTTTTTGTCGTAACTATTTATAAGCTAAGTATAAATTGTTCTTACGCATAAATCCAGTCTGCTGTATCTATCTCATAGATGGGACCTCCATCTTTACATTTAATTATTTCAACTTGCCCTCGAAATCCTAAGCTTCTATACTTAGTATCAAAACATGCATTTAACTCCTTACCGAATTCGTATGTAGATGAATTGAGTGTTTTAATGTTTGGACATGTTTTAGGTACACAAGTGAAATGACGTATTATATCATGTCTGTAGTGTAATTCCGATGCACTGACTGCCTAAAAATAGTTAAGTATTATTAAAAAGTAAAATAAAATTAATAAAGTAATGACAAAAAGTAAGCTCAGCACATATGGCCTTGAGAAAACCAGACGAGAAAAACACCAAAAAACTAGGAAGAAAGTACCTATCCCATATATGGGAGTAAATCATCTCAAAGGTTGCAGCAGATCTTAAAGAGAAATCACTTCAACGGCAAGGCAAATGTGGTAACAAAATACTGAAATGTGCTATGAACACTTTTCTACATTTTAAGGCATCAGGAGCCGATAAAATTTTCTCAGCTTTGCTCCAGCATGAAAAGGACGAAGGTCGAAGAGAGTTAGTCGAATCAGTCTAGAACTGGACTACATACTAGAAGCATGGACAAAGGCAATAGTCATATTTAAACCGAATGCTGGAAAAATCCTTTATATCAATGGACCAAACATCATTCGTAAAAATAATGGAGAACGCTATTGACGAATATATGAGGGAGGAAATCTAAGAGGTACGCCATTCCACATATGAGCATGCTTATCGAGCGAAATGATCTACGAAGACCGCACTGTGACAGCTGATCGAGGACATCCGAGGTGCTATCCAGGGAAGTATATAAGAGGGGGTTTTGGGGGTTCAAACCCTCCCCATAGAGAATATAATAACGGTACAATAATTTTTTATTAGCATACTGCCGCAATATGAGTATTCATCGGGATGTGGCAATAGAAATAGATTCCTCAACAATTGTGAATAATTTAGCTGAAGAGGTTAAATTTACTTTTGTGAGATTGATTTTCTGTTTTAATAAAACATTCAATTTTTAATCATATATCACTTTTTAAAATAGGTGCTCCCAAAGTCATATACAGGTAACATCTCGGCTGGTATGGGAATGCGGCGAAGATCTTAGAAGACTGGCGACTCGGAACAGTGTAACACTGGAGTGGGTCCTAGGTCACAAAGAAAAAGCTGACAATGAAAAAACTGAGGAACTTGCAAGAGCAGGATCGTCAACACTGATGAACGAACCATCCGTGGGCATCCTCAGATGCTCCACTAGGTCATGGTTAAAGGGTGGGTAAAAGAACAATCCATAAAACTCTGGAAGAATGCGCCCAGGCAAACACATGGGAAGAAATATATCAAAGAACTATCAGAAAAAGTAGCAAAAGAACTGCTCTCAATGAGCAGGAACAAACTACGCACTATAAAGGGGCTTCTTACGGGAGACCTTCCCACAAAGGAGCACCTGAACAAAATAGGGCTGTATAACGGAGACCTCACATGCAGGAGATGCAAAAAGGACACTGAAACAGCTCTGCACATATTATGCAACTGTGAGACGCTGGACCACAGGAGGCAAAAACTAAATGGAAGACCCCAAATGACTCCAGAAGACTTCTACAACCAACCAGTAAAGAACCTGTATGAGCTAATACAGGGAACGGATTGACTGAATAGGCTGTAGTCAGAATGTTAGGAGAATCCACAATAAGCCCAAGAGACTGAGGTGGTGCCGGCGAAGGGACGGCTCCTTTAAAAAATATATATACATGGTTATAACCAATTCAGCAGTAGGGGTTAAAACGAAAAACGATGTTTAAAAATACTTTTAGATGTAGCCAAGTCAAACAAATAATTTAAAAAAAACTTAACATTATTTCTTGAACTTGAAAAATTGCTTTAGATCGTGATACGTGATACTGATAAGCAATCAATAAACTGTTATATATTTGTTTTTAGACATAGAAGGAGTTTTTGATAGTACTCCACATGAGACTGTCAAAAGAATATTGAATGGAAGTTATAGACAGCACAAAATTCAAGTAGATGCTGGAACTGCTCACCACAAGAATAGTAAGCTGGTGTAGGCAGGTGGGACTCAACATAAATCCCACTTAAACCATCCTAATAGCTTTCACAAAAAAAATTCAATCTCAAAACAGTTAGATTTTTTAGCTCTAGTAATGTGTCAAAAATCTAACAGGGAAAAATTGTGGTTGTATGCCAAGGTTTCTGATGTTTCTGGATGTAGGTGCATCACCTATGAAACAAATATGTGGAGTAATAGTATTGTATATGAATTACAGGAGAAATGAAAACATACCAAACGGTGATTGTGGTGATTTTTAACTTGGTGGTATACGGTGTTGAAGAAATAACAAGATACAGATTGAGTACAGAGGGAACAAACAAGTCACGCTTAATTTTTGAAAATGTTGAGTTGGAATAGGTATTAAGCAAAATTTATTTCGCTGCTAATCATAAGCTCAACTGGTCCGAGATAACCCTGTAACGATGTTCCTTATAAACACCATTCTATATACGACTATGGTTCGATACAAAGCTGTTTTTGTCAAGCCTGTGTGGATATAAAAGGACGACCGAGAATCGTAGCAAGTAGTCTAGCGATGTTATCTATGGTATAGCGATGTATTGCCTCGGTGGGTTTCCTTTTCCAGTTGGAAAAATACTGACTTGTCGTCGCTTGTCGACTATCCCTCTGAATGAGCCTGCCCGCGCTGAAGCCACTAAAGGTACTTATTGACAAGAGCCATAGTATATAGATGAAAGAATAGTAGGTTCACTCTAAACTCCTCCCAGCTCGAAGTCTATCTCACTCGGTCACCGTCTTTTCTGGTAGAAGCTCCCAATCGAGTAATAGACAGATACCGCGTGTCTTTTGTAGTTTTTGTTTATATACTTTGACAAAACCCATTAGTATGCGGAAGGTAGTGTCTTTCGCACTCTCCTGAATCTCCTGTCCCTAAGGTACTGACTTAGGTATACTTCGTCACGCTGAAGGTATTGACTGCAGCGTGTTTCCAGATACCCTATATATAGCGGAAGGTATTGACTTCTATCAAAGATTACAGAATAAATATAAGATGTTTCACTGGTACGAATTTATCGCGTAAAGCACCGATGCCGCTGGTGACTTGGATGGTACAGTACGTCGCTACGTCCTTACTTGCATTTAATTTGGCATATTATACGGGACGTCGCCCGTCGAGCGCTGTTATTTTAGAACGGTGTTTATAATTGGTTGCTCGTGTTTTATATTTATGTTGTATAGATTTTTTAAATTTATTAATTAATTGTTCAAATGGGCAAAAAATCATATTAATATTTTTTTCGTTAATAGCTTATGTGTACCATCAAGGGACATTATTGAGAACGTTATTGCGATGGAAAATGTATTTATCGAAAAATTCAATTCTATAGCTAACCAAAGGGGAATTGGTCAGTTCCTTTTGAACGAATTTACTAAATTTTCTTGTCATCATCCATGTAATCAATTTCCTTTCAAATATTATGCAAGTCTCTACACCAGAGTCCGTATATATTTTACTCTCAAATGTATATTGAAAGATTTGAAAGACAATAGATTAAATTTAACACATAAACCAAACTCCAAACTTAGTATTTTACAACATTTTTTATAGAAATTTTCAATAAAGTCCTGCAGCTGCTTCTCTTTTCACTGTTTTAACATTGTCAATCCAAGAAATACGCGTTATTTAAAGATCAAAATTTAAGATTTAGTGGCCCTATTATTCTGGTGGCTAATGAGTATATTTAATTTAATTTGTGATAAATATCTGATAGATTATCAATTAGTATCACAAAATTACCAAGATGCTGGATAAAAACTGTGAATTGATTCATTTTAAAAATTCAAGTTACCTTTTGTTACCTTACCTTTTCAAATTCATATCCCGAACATTTTTCGAAATAATTAACATTTAAAAATAAACCTTTGTGATGAAGAATCCTATTAATTTAAATATATTAATTACCCCTGTATAACTTAAAATAAAATAAACTCTTCGAACTGTTCTGGTATCTACCGATCTCGTTATTGACAACAAAAGCGAATCGTAAAGAGTAGAAAAGTATTAATTTCAGGCTAGCTGTGAAATACACATATCTCTTGTAAATAGCAACTGCACATAGTATTTTTGGGAATAAACTTTTATTTTACATTGAAATCCTGTCTCTGACTGTACGACCATACTCGTCAATACGTAACTACCCTTACGGAGGGTTACAACCAAGTCAAATTATCTGAAGGACCATAAATATTTATTGTGCACTGAGAGAATTTATGCTTATTTATCATATGTAGCAGCGCTAATACCACTAACTTTTGCTGGCTCATTGTTCCACTAAGCCACTTTTTCAACCTTTTAAGGGTTTAGAGTTTATTGGACGTGTACATGTTAATTATTATGTAATTTAGTTGAAAAATACCAATTGCAAATATAATAATATTTAATATACCTAATACATTTATTATTTTTGAAAAAAAAAACAGTGTATACTCACTTTGATCGTTTTCCAAACTTTTGGGGGGTTGTTAGGGTTCAATGGGGATAGCTTATATTCTATCACACAATAAAGAGCTTTATCTTTCAACAGCATACACGTATCGTAGTTTTCTACGTTGAATAAATCTGGCATAAGCGCATATTCTTCGTCTGAAATGAATAAGTATTAGTATTTAGACATGAATATAAAGGATAATACAAAGAATGTATAATGAATTTGGAAGAAACATAATAGATTAGTGATCAAAGAATCTAGAGTTACTGAAAGGTACCTTCTAACAACGAACATTAACAAGACAAGAAGGATCACTCTAAGCTCCTCCCCTCGTTATGCCTATCTCGCTCGAATATCGGATGCTACTGTGTATAGAGCACCGTAAGTCTCCTACGCGCGATATGCATAAACAGGTTTTCCGTCTTAGGTATATGTAAAGAAATATACCAGTTGTCTTTTTGAGTGAGCGAATTTTCCTTTAGAAATAAAATAAACATTTACGTGTTTGGTTCTGCAAACAGAATGATAGAAAGGCAACATACGTGAAGAAATGTATAAACAATGGCTGGAAAATTACTATTACCTTTGCATTGTCTTTATGGGAAACCTTAAATTCATTCATTTCTTTTAACAAGGAACCTTAATCAGGATTGCATTGAAAATTTTTTTGGACTGGTAAGAAATTGTTGCGGAAACTCGAGAAATCCAACCCCAATTCAACTTTGTAGGGCTTTCAAGAAATTATTTTCTCTAAAATTCCTTAATGAGGTTGAAGGGGCCAATTGTATTAAAGATATTAATACAGTTTTGCTCAATGTAACTCCTGATATGCTGGAAGAATATAAAAATATTGATGTACCTATACTGACAAATAACAGTTTGTTTTCACATGCGACTATAGAAATCTTGAAGTACGGATGGCAATACTATAGTTTACATTTCTGGCTATCTAAAGGAAATGTTTGCTGCAACACTCTTGTAGTGCTTGCACGAAGTATAATGATGAAAAGACATTACCAAAAGAAGCGGTTGTATTTTTAGAGCATAAAGCATATTCGACTTCTAAAAACTATGGAGGTCTGAATGTACCTTCTAGTAATATTGTAGAATATTTTAAACAACTAGAAATAATCTTTGATGGAAATTTTAATAAAATTAGTTGTCACGAGAACGTTGGAGCGACCCTTAGAAAATTATATGAAAATTTACTGTTTACACATCCTTGTAAAGAGTTTCCTCATAAATATTAGACTGCGGATTTATTTTATAATTAAATTTGCGAACCAGGATATAAAAAATAGATATTCTTCGACACAATCAATGAAACCTAACATAAAATTAAATATCTTAAAACATCTTTGAAAACCGGCTTAGTCAATATAAAAGACTTTAAAAATTCATAGATTTTAACTCATTTGGTTAAACGCCTTTGGTTTTGGATGGTTAGTGTATCGATTCTCTCAATTTTCGAATCGCGATAATTATTTTTCCCAGTACCCGTATTTTACTGTTAGGTAAGTTGGTACTCTTTGATGGCCTCGGATTTGAAACAACCTGTAATGACCTGTATACATTTTATATTAGAATACCTATTTAAGTTGGCATTTGCAAACATTTTATTGTTAATTTTTATACCTACTAGTCTCATCTGTAGCTTACTACATTATTACTTTTTGATGTAACTTTCATTTTTCCCTTCATTTTTGCTACCAGTTCTTTTTATAATTATGTTTAGATTCACCAATTAAATATCCTGACGATATTCCCTGTTTTATTTTAATTCCCACTTAGCGGAATAGGTTACAATCACAATTATTGTTAGATGTTTTTAAATCACCCTGGTAAGTGAACGTTTATTCGTTTTAATCGCTAGCGGTTTGCATCAACCTCGTATAAGCACGAGCACGTGCACGGCTCCAGGAATTTGTTGAAATCGTCGGCGCCCTTGTGTAAGCTGGACATGAAAGTTCCGACGGAGAGTGACCCTTCTTGTCTTGTTAATGTTGCTTCTAATCACAAACCAAAATGGTTGGTTATATCTTGCAGATATACCAGCCTCGTTTAACTTAGAAGTGTAATTCATTGTCTGTCGGGGCATAAAGCCCAAGAAGTAGATGCTTCTTTTTATTTTTACTCTTGACATCTATTGATCAAACGCCTGTAATTCGGTAAAAAACTATTATAATACCCTACACAGTTTTTGAAAAATACTTTTCAAATAGCAGACCGTTCACTAAGAAACAACTACTTCTCTAGCTATATGCCCCGAAAGACATTGAAATGCACTTCAAAGTTAAACGACACGATATAACGTATATCTCAGTGCGATATGCGTAGGAAATAGTATATTAAAGTATAAGTGGATATTAAGGTCTTTAAAACACGCGTGAAGTGTTTTAAAACCCAGTTATCCACGAATACTTTACGCTTTTTTTTATTGGTGCACTTTGAAATTATAAATACTGGTCTATAACTACTACAACAACAAGAAATGGAAATTGGTTGAATTGCGTTGTCATGGAAATGAGGAAAACATAAACTAATTTGCATTTTGATGGAAGTTCAACATCATTGAGTTCTAAGAATGGTGATAGTATTTAATTTAAATACCATTTCCTAAGATTTGAAAAATCGAAATATTAAAATTTCAAACAATTCCAAAGACACTTTTCATTTTAGTTTATAAATTTGACATTGTTAAATATTGTTCGAATAAAAGTTTTGAAGTTACAAACTACTCCTGTCAGATCAATAATAAAAAAAAATGTCATTTAGACATGACTTAGACCATAGATTCAGACTTCGTTTCTCGAGTTGTTGATGTTGCCACGGTAAATTTAAAACAGGCGCGTTTTTTAAAGTTCGATTTAAACACGCTGAGGCGTTCTTTAAATAGGTATAATGGATCACCAATAAAAAAAAAGAATTATTGACACTTACTGAGTATATAACAAGTACACAAATAATCATAAGGGAAAATTTATTGGTTCTTACCTGTTACACTTTGAGTCAAACACACTACAAAACAATTGAAACAACACGCAAATATACACAACGCTTTCCAATCCATGGTCAGTACTGGAAATAATGAAAAGTAAATTAAAATATCAGTAAAGATATATACAACAAGTATGAACAAAATTATTTATAATGGTAGAGGTTTGTACTCTGTAACTTGATTTTCAAAATAAGTGAATACTACATTTTTTGCATAATCAGTCAAAAACTCGTATAGTTCACAGGGCCCCTTTCAAAACCCTTATTACTATTTGGTCTGTTTTATTTCCGATTAACGTCTAGATCTGGAAGCCTTAGCATAATAAAAAATATACTACAAATTATTTAAAATGTTTTACAATGATATCAAACTACTCAGGAAAAATTCAGAAGTTTGTCACGATATGTCAAGTACACGAAAAGGAATCAACAGAATTACTTATTCAATAACAATCAGAAAATATTTTATAGGCAATTAAACGATACAGTAAACAATCACAACCAAAGTCTTCCAAATAAAGATAAGCTAACGGAATACTGGTTTTCATCGAACATAAATCCAACGCTCACTGGATAAGAGCTGAGGAGGAGGAAATAGACATTGAACCAATGCCTTTCGTTAACTTGAAAACAAACGAGGTGACCGATAAAGAAAACCAGTAATTGGAAGACACCAGGAGTTGACCTTGTCCAAAACCACTGGTATAAGACGTTTGACAGTCTGCATTAAGCAATGACAACATCATTTCCACATATTCAACAATATCCAGAAGATACACCACCATATCTAACACAGGATTCGACCCAATTGCTTCCCAAATCCCATCAAACTCACGATCCTACGCAGTATAGACCCATAACATGCTTTCCAACTATACAGAGTATAGTTACGCGGCATCGTGCGTAACTTTTCCATTCGTGCGTAGAATGCTTCTTACCACACACGTTACGTAAAATACTATTGTAGATTAAATTGAATAAATTAGATTTTATATTATAAATCTTCAACCAGATGTAAAAGTAAAATAAGAAAACGATAATTGAAGACAAATACATACACATACGTCATACACACATGTTTTACGTGGAGATACTGGCAGGCTACGAAGTTTTGAGAAACAATAACAAAATAGTTATTTTCCTAACTAGTGATGAAAGTGATACTTTTACGCACGCGACGGCATGCGGAAAAATAAATATCCTTTATAACAACTAGATACAAACTAACAGCATTGACTTGACTTGACTTGGGCTTGAGATTCAATAAAACCATAAAACTTTTCGGATTTACCGTGCAGAGCCGCCCTATACCTGATGAAACAGAAAAAAAAGAATGATCCAAAAGTCTTATAGAGTTTTCAGGTAATAATTCATTATTTGCCAAACAAATAAATACGACCCTGTATTGCATGTCATTATCCTATCTCAGGTCAGGTCAGTTTCTTAGATCGAGAAAAGAACTAAACAAAATTTAATCAAAATAATAAAAAATGCAGTTGCGTGACGTGACGTCTCGGTTATCATGGCGCAAAGTGCAGGAATCTAAAACTTTCTGTCCGTTTTTTTATTCACGGCCGAGTACGTTCATGAAACTTCTGTTGGGAGACAGAAAGTCCGACATTTATACTTTCCTTGAGATTACTAAGAGGCGAAGCCGCGGGCATCATGGCGCACAGTACAGGAATCTCAAACTGCGGAAGAGTATACTTTTCCCTCACGCTCGTAGAAAAATATAATTCACTACAAAAAATTTTAAAACATTACATTTGTATCTTCCAGTCAATGCGTCCATTAAAATATTCATTGCTTGGGTCATATGTAAATTGAAACTACACTCATTAAGCCGAAAGTAAACATAAAATTTTCATTTTCGTTTATCAACGCCGATAAATATATCAGTGGTGTTAGGTAACTGCTATATTTCTCGTTTACAAAGTAGACTTCACCAACGATCATCACGTCAAGTACAGAGTAGTACAAACCGTAGAAAAACGTCCAAAAGTAAAAGTTTAGAAAAGACACCGTGTATATTATTTTATCATGTTTAGACATAAAAAGAAAAACTTACCTTTGCTGTTCAAGCACATCAATTTATTAACCTATCCCCCTCAAAACTTTGTTGAAATCTTTGGAACTGTAATTACAGAAGCTACTTACTAATCGTATGAAAATTAATTTTGAATTGATAAAGTTATATAATTTTAATCAGACTTATTTACTTCTGTGAATCGCATAAACAGGTCAAAGGGTTCCGATAGAAAAGCAATAACGATAATGATTATATAATAATATAATGAGAAGTAATTTATATAGTTCTCTCTTTTTATATAATCAACATGGTTGGACTAAAGTTAAACTTGAACATTAATAGTATTTCAATAAAAGCCTTATTGTTTAAAATAGTTATTTAATCAATAAGTGTATTAATGAGAGCTAATACTCGAGTTAGGTACAAAACTTTTCCCTCGACTGTACCAAAGATTACAGAATAAAATATAAGATGTTTCACTCTAGGGCGGTTTGATTCAAGTTGCTGTCCCAAACGGACGCCGCTCTCATACATTATGTTTACGATTCGCTTTTGTTGTCAATAACGAGACCGGTAGATACCAGAATAGTTGGAAGAGCTTATTTTATTTTAAGCTTTACAGGGGTAATTAGAGAAATATATATTTAAATTAATAGGATTCTTTATCACAAAGGTTTATGTTTAAATGTTAATAATTTCGAAAAATGTTCGGGATATGAATTTGAAAAGGTAAGTAAAAAATAAACTTGAATTTTTAAAATGAATCAATTCACAGTTTTTATCCAGCATCTTGGTAATTTTGTGATACTTATTGATAATCTATCAGATATTTATAACAAATTAAATTAAACATACTCATTAGCCACCAAAATAATAGGGCCACTGAATCTTAAATTTTGATCTTTAAATAACGCGTATTTTTTGGATTGACAAGGTTAAAACAGTAAAAAGAGAAGCAGCTGCAGGATACCTTTATTAAAAAATTTTATAGGTAAATATTGTAAAATACTAAGTTTGGAGTTTGGTTTATATGTTAAATTTAATCTATTGTCTTTCAAATCTTTCAGTATACTTTTGAGAGTAAAATATATACGGACTCTGGTATAGAGACTTGCATAATATTTGAAAGGAAATTGATTACATGGATGATGAAAAGAAAATTTAGTAAATTCGTTCAAAAGGAACTGACCAATTCCCCTTTGGTTAGCTAATTTAATACCCACCTCTCAACGTCTTTTGGAAAACGATAAAAGAATATTTCTGGTTTCCCCACCTGGAACAACCCATCACAGCACAACACACGGGCATTTTAAAACCACTTTTATAATATTATTGATACTTTTGGAAGAGAGGAGACTAAATGAGATAAACAAAATTCTCTGGCCCTTAATCCTTAAGTATTAACACAGTTAAACACACTGTCTCAGAGTCATTCAGTATCGAACGGTTGAGTATAAAATATCTTCCCACTCCCGCGCTCCAAACGTTGGCCAGTAACGTAATTTCAGTACACATCAGCTAAGATTTCCAAAAAAATGCGAAAAAGCCCAACTTCATGTTTTATATTTTTCTCATTAGTCTGTTAATTTCTTGTGTTTTCTTGCTTAATGTACTTGTTTATATAATATCCTTATTATAAAAATAAATCCGTAATTTTGTATTAGCAAATATTACAAAATATTTAGTGCTTAAGCTTTGTCATTAAAGAGAAAAATATTAATATGATTTTTTACTCATTTCAACAGTTAATTAATAAATTTAAAAAATCTATACAACATAAATATAAAACACGAGAAACAATTATAAACACCGTTCTAAAATAACAGCGCTCGACGAGCGACGTCCCGTATAATATGCCAAATTAAATGCAAGTAAGGACGTAGCGACGTACTGTACCATCCAAGTCACCAGCGGCATCGGTGCTTTACGCGATAAATTCGAACGAGTGAAACATCTTATATTTTATTCTGTAATCTTTGACTGTACCTACAAGTTTTGTATTCATTTTCATTTATTGCAGAAGTGTTTCAGATATTGTTTTATCCACGCAACTACAACACGAAGGGGGCATGTTTTGTGACACGAATGCAATACAATGTTTTATCCACAATTATAATCATTTTTAGAATCAGAAAAAGCAACTTGACATTTCACTCTGATTTGAAATTGTATTTGTCCTCGACTATTTGATAATTTTAACATTTTACTTCAAATATACTGACCTACATTATTCACCAGTGAATAATAGGTGTGGATAATGAAAAGGTTACACACGAGATCACATGACACATAATTACCTATATTGAAGATTATTCATACAAACGACAGCGCGATCCGTTTTCGAGCCCATGCCTAGAATTTCGCCCTTTACCAAGTCAGAGCCGTAAACCAGCCGTAAGCCATCAGGCTATGAAGACTTTATACAGGGTGTCCCATAACTAATGGACAATATAAGAACTGTAGAAAGGGGTGATAAAAATTTAAACGAGCGACATCGATATATGGCTTTGCAGTAATAAAAAGAAAGTTTGTTTTTTGTTTAAAATGCCTATTATTTAATTTTTTCGACCCTTGTAACGTTTGTCAGCGAATTTTGAACATAAATTATAAAAGACTATTACATTATCAACCTCTGTGCGAAATTTAAACGAGGGACATCGATATATGGCTTTGCAGTAATAAAAAGAAAGTTGTAATTTTTTTTTAAATTTCTTAATATTCAATTTTTTCAACCCTCGTAACGTTTTTTCAAATTTTTAATATTCCAAATAGTTTTTAGATAATTGAATAAATTGCAAACCCTGTATTTTGTTCACTAAATTGTTTATTACAATTTTTGCCGTTCTTAATTTTCCAGCTGAACATTTTTAGTTGTTCATTTCAAGTCGAATGCGCCCTAAATTATAATCTCACTTATGTTTCAAAAGTCAATAATATTACCAATCTCGATTTTCTCCCAATAAATATGGCGTTATTCTGTGTTAAAATACAAATGCAAAATAAGTCATTTCTTCCTTAGAAAGTACCAAACATTCAAAACTGGCAACGCTGCTTTCATATCAGATTGGTAGCTCAAACTGAACTCTCGGGCCAGAGGCCCTCGGGTACGTAAGGCATCGCCCTCAGGGCATAAACATCTATTTGTACCCTTGGTACATAAATAACTATTTTATCTCCGCCTTCGTTACGAGATTTTTTAATAAGAATTTCTTCAAGAAGGGGAAGGAAAAATATCCATTTCATTCACACTTCTCCTTTTCGAAGGTTATAAAAAACCCATTCCATTCTTGAGGGTTATATTCTTTTTTTTTTTTTTTTTTTTTTTTTTCCTGTTTTTGGCACTTGGAAATCCATGTCCATTCAGCCAGTATCTAAGACACAGATGATTAAATTCAGTGATATATGCAAGTCAAAGCTTCCCTAATCAATTATGTTAAACTTAATAATAATAAAGAAGAAAGAGTCAAAAGGATGGGTTTGGTACACAAACTTCACACCCAGGGGCCGATCAGGGTGACTAACAGACAGATCAGGTGGGCCTCGGATAGAGGGATATGGGTATATATTATGGGGTTCAATTGAAACAAAAACAAGACTAAGAGCACTATAACTTCAGCTTGCATAAACACACGAAAGATATAAGCGAGTCATATATGGTTTTATTATCCAACGAGAGTAAATGTAATAGGTTTACGGGCAGTCCAACTCCGTTGCGCACTAATTCACTGAAAAGTTTATGCGTTTGTTGACGGTATTTGTTGCAGTTGAAAAATATGTGGTCTAAATCAGTTACCTTATTATTCCATCATAATTATTTAGTTTTTCACTATATTCCGTTAAAAGAGCTTTTTTCAGTAATCATATAAAGTACCACTTTATCCACTAGTGGAACAATGAAAATAGAATATTATTCAACAAGCATATAATGATGGCTATTATTCAAGAAAGTGCGTTTATGTCGAAAGCCGCAGGAGTGACATAAACACCTGAGTGAATAATAGCCATTATATGCGAGTAGTATACTATATTTTGTCCACGACTATAAATTACCTGTTTAGGTATAAATTTTTTTTGTCAAACTAAAACACTGTATTTTATTGGGTACATTATTTATAAAGCTTAGTACTTCTCATGTTGTTGAACAAATTATATATTTAATAAGTATTCAATTAACTGTCTGATTCACTTTCCATATATTAAATTTTCTAGTCACAAACCAGTATAGTAAATTGAAATTCTTGCAATTAGCAATAAATTATTTGGAACGTCAATTTTGCTTTTGACATTATCATACACACTAGACAAAAAACTGATAAAACGATCTACTCCTATAGATATGTATATACAAACAACATCTTGATACTATCATATACAGGGTGTCCCATAACTAATGGACAATATAAGAACTGTAGAAAGAGGTGATAAAAATAAGTCGTTTGATACAAACATGCACCAGTAAAATGT
>CAJUYI010002042.1:0-26744 GCA_910591695.1 Galerucella pusilla
ACACAAAAATTTAACAATGTTGATTTTATACTCGTGTTGGATGGCTTGAGTTCTGTGTTCACTAAGATTGTCATTTGTCATTTGTTAATTTCGAATTAAGTAGTGTCACTTCAATTTCCGTTCTACTAACACGTGATCGTGTAGTAGTTTAAGACATTAAAATTTGAAAAAAACATGTTCAAAATTTAAAGACAGTTAATCAGGGGATTATTTTAAATTATTGTAATTTCAAGAAATTTCATTTTGTGACGTTAATGTGTTGTCGGCCTTTAATTAGGTTTCTTGTACCACATACCTGACGAGTAAGTAATTCTTTACTTATTTCTTATTTTACATATTTCCAACTTTTATTACTTACTTGCAGGTATCGCACTGAAGATGGATTAATAGCCGAAAGTGCTTTGCAATTAAAAATAAATGAATAAATATTTACACAAAATACAACAATGTTTTCTTGACTTTCTAGTCATGTGTACCTACTCAGCTATAAAGATATGCACCATATTTACATATTACATATTGTACTTTATTAATTATAACATACAAACTGAATCTCGCCTTAACTATATAAACAAAATGTAATTTTATTCCCCATTAATGGCAATAAAGACATCTATTATTATCAAAGGCCAACCATTTATGTGGCGATACTGAAAATTGGCCGGAAGACTGCTGCTAGGCGAGGTGACAAAAATAGAACAAATCTATCTGTATATTAAAGAGAAGAAAATGTCGAAGGATACTAGAATTTCGACACTGCAATTGTTGATAGGCGACAGGCGATAGGGAAAAAATATTATAATATTAGTAAGAGTGAGAAACGTTTTTTTGCAGGGCGGTTTTTGGCTGTAGCCTAAAGTAGTGCATATATATCTGTGGAAGCTTGTTTTCTTTCTTAATTTATTTTTCTGTATTTTAAAATTTTTGGCATAATATCCTTAGTCCGGTTCTGTATGCTCCTCAAAATAATAACTAGGTGTTAGTAATTAAGGCAATATGGTATTAAGGGAAATAAGGTCACAGGACCGGAGGTGTTGATCCGAGAAACATTTCAATTTTCCTTCGGAAATATGATGACTATGGAATGCTTTCAAGACTGGCAGCATATAAAGGAGGATAGTGACAAGGTTATTCAATTCCGTTCTCATCCTCTAAATGGGAAAATTTCATTAATAAAATGGAAAAAAGACGATTACATTTTTGTTGCTTGTAATTTAAAATAAAATGATCAACTTTCTTTTAAGAAGAATTAAATTTGTCGCTCACTTGCCAAAAGGCTCGAAAGAATCTGTCAAAATACGGAAGGGATGAAATTTATTCGAACAAATGTGTATACGCACACTTGACGCTGCGTCATGGAACGCAGATCCGGGATTCCCAGCACTGAATCCTTTCCAGCAAATTACGTGCTGTGCCACACTGGATCGATCAAGTTAGCGCGCCGTCATACGGCGACCGCACCGCTAAAGATGTTGTTCCGTAGCAAGGCACCTCTTGTAAATTTAATGATGACATTTCTTCTTAAATTGACCGAATTTTGTTGTCAAATACTAAAGAGGAGCTACGCATCCTTGGGCAATGGTCTGCCCAGTTTAATCGGAAAATTGGAGAGCACCAACTACCAGCTATGTGTTGTATGGGTAGGCATATCCATAACCAATCTGGAGATAATGATGTCGTGTCCGCCAACAACCTTTGGACCAAGACAAGAAGTGTGGGAGTTGTGACACTAATAATTGGACTTATAGCGGGAATGAACGGAGGTCATGATATGGCCAGAACCTTCCTGTGGAATTGCTCAATGCCTAATTAAGGAGAGCATCCACAAATGGATAAACAACCAGACGTTGCGCTGGTGGTATAAGACCCCAGGACAAAGGCCTGCTGAATTATTCCTTAAAAGCCCTTCGGCCAAACTGTAAGAATGCTAACCGGACATTATAGGCTGAGGAAACATATGCACACAATTGGCCTAGCAGATGACAGTACTATCACTACTACTACAGAATGTGCAGGCGACCCTTTACCTAGCCAAACTAAAGTCACGGTTCCGGAACTGAGGCCACTGGCGGGCCCATTGTGCCATTCCTGCTACCTAGTCATCCATGAAGCCGAGCCCTTCAATAAAGGCCACAACCTTTTTCAGTGGATGCCTGCTTGTTTCCCCAGGAGCCATGACAGTGAGTCCGAAGATTCGCCTGAGTAATACAGCCCAGTGTGGACACTCTAAGAGACCATGAGCTGACGTTTCATCAGTCATGGCGCAACCCCTACATAGGGAACATTCCTCTACTCCTAGATTGCAGAGGTGCTTGCTCATACAGCAGTGCCCTGTTAGGAGTCCTGCTATCTTCCTCAACCTACTTCTTGGTAGTTCAATAGCTGCCCCAGCGTGTCCATCAGCCCATCCCTTCAGTAGGAGTTTGGATTGTCTAGGACCCTGCAGAGCATTCCAATGAGCGAGGTGCTGGTTCCTCAGCCACTTCCTCGTCTCCTTGCGTATTGTTTGTTTTGGCCGGCCTAGGGTCGGGCCCGGGCCGCAGAAAGGAGCTGCCGCCCCTTCCGCAGCCAATGCATCCGCCATTTCGTTGCCTTCAAAACCAGAGTGGGCCGGAATCCATTCTAGCCGCACTGCGTTCTGACTTGCAAGATCAGCAAGTCGTTCTCGACATTCGTCCCAAGTTGATGGTATATCCACTCAGGGCTTCAATTGCTGCCTGACTGTCGGTGTATATGGTTATGCGCCGATCCACATAACCTCTGTCTAGGTTTATCTGCGCACATTCCAAGATAGCGTATATCTCGGCCTGATATGCAGATACACCATCACCCAATGGTATACAGATTTGTGTCCTTGGGTTCCTAGAGTAAATTCCAGCCCCTGCTCTGTCACCAGAGCATGAGCCATCTGTGAACCAGACAGTCCCATGAGAGTGTGTATTCGTCTCTTCATCCCAGGATTCTCTGTCCCGGATCATAGCCCTGTATGGGGTTGCGAAGTAGTACTTGCGCAAGCATTCGTCAGACGCTCGAGCCAGAACTGGAATATCTTCCAGGAGCCGGAGCTTCTTGACGTGTCTGCACTCTTCCCCTCTTCGCACGTATCCCAGACGCTTCATGCGCAAGAAAGCACTCCCCGCCTCAGCCTCGATCACATGGTGAAGAGGCCGAAGACCAAGGATCACTTCCATCGCAGCAGTTGGTGTAGTCCTCATGCAGCCAGTTTCACCCAAACTGACCACCCTTTGAAGGCGTGCCAGTTGCGATCTAGCCGTGACCAAGGTTACCCTCGGCCACCAGACCAGAGCCGCATATGTGAGCATAGGCAGCATAATAACTCTATAGAACCATATAATCGTTTTGGGGGTCAGTCCCCACCTCGGACCAATGGCTCTCCTACAGGCCCAATACGTGTTTGTCACCTTGCTTAGGCGACTATCAAGATGAGCCTTCCATGTCAGTGATTTATCAAGGATCACTCCTAAATACTTCACCTGTTCAACCACCGGCAGTGGTACTCCATCAAGATTTAGCCCCTCAGGTCTTATACCTCTCTTTTTGGTGAAAGCAACTATCTCAGCCTTGGCAGGATTAACTGCAAGTCTGTGTTCGTTACACTACCAATGTACCCTATTCAGCGCCTTCTCCACCTGGGTTACCAGTTGGTGTAAGGCACTTCCAGTTGACTTGCCACACCTAAAAGCATGTTGGTTGTTGTGCAAAGGATACCTAAGCCCAACCTTTTCCTTTGGGTACCGATCAGCCACCCTCTCCAGTGTTTTCAGCACAAAGGATGTTAGGCTAATGGGTCTGAAGGATTTAGCCACCGTATATGTACGACCCGGCTTGGGTATGAAGACGACTTTCACCTGCCTCCACTGTTCAGGGACATACCTGCGTGCCAAACAGGCCCGAAAGATATGCACCAGAATTGTGCCAACGGCCTCTCAGCCTTGTTGAAGCAAAGCCGGGAAGATTTGGTCTTTTCCCGGAGACTTGTATGGTCTGAATGACCGTATCGCCCAAGTACTCCGCTCGTATGTGACTATTTCTTTTGCTAGAAGATAGTCCTCTTTACATGGTCGCTGTATACCTAGATATCCCATGTCAGGACACTCCCGCTCGATTCCCTCACAACCGGGGAAGTGTGTCTCTAGGTCTAGATCACAGTATATGAAGGTTCTGCCAAGAAGAAGACGAAACCGCAGAGCACATACTCTGTGAGTGCAAAGGCTCAGCCAAGGTGCGGTTTCACATACGAAAAGCCGAGGGCAGAGAACTACGCAAGGGAGGAGGTATCCAGGATTATAAGTCTAATAAAAAGAATAAATCTAGATATCGAGCTCTAAATATGGTGAGGACCAAAATTGACCAAAAGGTTTGCAAAGGTTGCAGTGGGATAGGACAAAAAGCCACTCCATTTCCAATCTAATCTAATATAGAGAAAATTTTAAAATTGAAATGAAAACATGAAGAAAATTAGTGAAGTGTGTTCAAGCATCTTATCAAAGCTTTGACACATTTTTATATTCCATTAAAAAAAAACATCTTCCTTCAAACTTTTGAAGTGTAAGGATACGTGCAGATTCCCTACTACATCCGTTGTTGTACGGAGAGTATTAACCACATACAGATAGGATATTTGCTGGCGTGTATTACACCCTAGAAATGAGTCGAGCCAAGACGTGTGTAAGTACGTTACTCTCGCAAACAGAGGATGCTTTATTTCATTTTACATTCGTTCTCTACTTCCATACACTTTTATAATAAGATTTTCAAAGGTATGTGAATGGAAATCCACGAAAACCAATTTTTTAAATGCATTGTCCTATTCTTCTTCATAAGGATAACAATAATGTATAGTAGTAGGTACATAAGTGAGAAGACAATCAGTTGGGAGTTACGAATAATTTCAATGTAAACTATGCCTTTACTGCAACACTAACTTAACTCAATTTAATAAACTATATATTGTTGTTCGACGTTTTTTAAATGAAGTGTCAAGCTGGTAGCTTAGTGTTCATAAAAATTATACTTTGCAAGTTGAAATTGAAATTGTAGAATCATACTAAGGGCAAGGCCAGCAGCTAGACATCTACATATGAGCAGGAAGACGACCCTTTTTATATGATTTTTGACATGTTTTTTCTTTTTTGCATGGAAGTGACGCCTCCGGAATTTTGTGGGGTAGATGGTTTTCGTTGTACTTATGTATTGTTCTTTATTCGCAGAAGAACGGTCCGTCATTAAAAAGCAAACGAAAAGGAAGACGATGTTAAGTAGATCTCTGTGAGCCTTAAATCGGATGTTTTTGGTGATGATGGCTTGCACTGTCTCTATTTTCGATTTAATCACGCCCCCTAGCGTGGACCTCTGTGAGCCTTAAATCGGATGTTTTCGGTGATGATGGCATGCACTGTTCTCTATTTTCGATTCAATCACGCCACCTAGCATTGTACATACTATTCTATGAGTAATTTCCAGGTACTTTCGATGCTACTTTGGTCTTAAAATCAAAGCTTAATAGCCATCCTAATATGTTGTCGTCGGCCGTCCTTATCTGCCCACCCGGTAGACTCGTTGGTTTATTTTATTTTACTAGCTGAGAATCAATGGGAAATCACGGAAACCGAATATAAATGAAGCTGCAATTTTTCTTTTCCATACATAGGTATATTTTCCCATTGAATAGCTATACTACCTACTCTTGTTTTGATAATAAATGTGTAGTCCTTTTTTTAACAATAGTTACCTATAAGGGAGGTTGAACAGAGTTTTTTCTCCAACGAATCTAAGTGAAATACATTTATTACAATTTAGGTCTGCTTTCGCTTCTATTTACCTCATTTGGAGAAATAAATGTTCTGGTTTTGGAGAACTGCTCCAATTTATATGCTCCGAGTTTTGACACACTTCTCAGTTTTCAATGATAAATAACAGCGGAAAATAGTTTCAATATACACTACCAACTTAAAAAATTATGGGAAAGCCACACATTTTTTAAGAGGTAATGGTCACAACCTGATCATGGCTATCAATGGATTCAGAAGGAAATATATTACGTTTAAAAGTGATATTGTATTACTATACTACCGTATGAAACATATTATTATTTCTTCACCCTCCTATACAAGTTGTCCCAACGCAAAAACAAACAATACATTTTCAATTCAGTTCATTTTATGAGAGTAATATGAGAGGTGATTCTACAAAGTAAGGTTCCAAACAGTGAATTCAAGAAATTTGTATCCTAATTCTATTGTACTACCACTTCTGGTTTCGTTTGTGTTCAATTAATAGCGATGCCTGCGCTTACCAATTCTGAAATTACTAATATGTATTTTTTATATGAATCAGCTGATGGTAGGACGTATGTATACCCTGTATTATCCAAATGACCACTCATCAATCTCTGAAATCGCATCTCCGTTTACAAGGAACTGGGGCTTATGTGAAATCAAGAAATATTATAGGACAGCCCAAAACTGCGAAGATCGGGTTCTTTAAATTATTGACGAGCAAGAAGGAACGAGTACCAGGAAAATCACTCAACAAGTGGATGCTAGTTACAAAGCTGTTCGGAATCTTTTGAAAGAGAATAATTGACAGTATCCATATCATGACCAATGTCAAACGTGCTTAACTTTTGCTAAGGACTATCCTGGCTTTGTTCTTCTCCCATCTATATTCCATTCAAATGTTTCACTACTAACTATGAAGTTAATAGCAATTATTGCGTCTTCTAGCCAACTGAGAATCTGAATTTCTCTATTAGTGATTAATAATTTTCTCTTCTATCAACCTAGGTCAATAATGGACAAATTTGAATGTCTCAAGAATTCAGGGATAGAATTCCAACAAAAAATTGTGCAGCATAATTTTGTATACCCAGGAGATTGTCTTCAACAACAAAATATGATTATTTGAATGGAAATGCGATTAGTTTTAAATTCTCGCACAACCAAAAATGAATTATGCCACAAAAAGTGCGTTCATGATCTATGGAACAGGTGAGGAGCGAAAACAGACAGTAATCCCCCGGCTCATCTTAGATAACTACAGCATTTGTAGCTGGTGTGAATTGTAGTTCGAACACTTTTTCAAACGCTGCAAAGTCGACAATATCTGCGCAAGCGCATTTGTATACAAACAAAGATTAGAATTAATAAATCAGGAATTTATTGAATTGAAACTTCCAATTTTGAAGGTTAATTGATTAATCATCTTTATCCGATGTCAAAAATGAGTGACTTTCCCTGCATTCGCGATTAAGCTTAGCTAAGAAATTCCGCCAAGTTGAAAATCCAGCATACTTGGCGGAGGCAAGGGGGAGGTCAGTTGATCTTAGTAAATCTAACTCAATTGGCAAAACGAACGCCAACTTAGCTAAGTTTAACTTAGGTTAACTTGAATTGGTGGATGAAAAAAACCAACCAGCTAGTGTACATGTCAGTCAGACGACAGGGTAAACACCTGGAGAGAAGTTGGCTTTAACGATTGGGGCGCTCCCTAACGGATTTGTAGATCGACATTATCAACATTTGATGTGTTGTTTATTTCACGTTGATTACAAAAAACATGGATTGGAGAATGCTTTTACCTTCTTCATTATTACCAGTTGAATTTGAAAGTCTTTTGTTGATGGAAACTGGTAGCTAACCTTAACCAACAGAATACCAATTACCCGTGCCTTAACCTATTTAAACAAGAACATGTGTTCATATTATACGAATCGTGCATATCAGGGCTATAGTTCACAAATACGATAATCACAAATGTGGTTTGAGAATAAGTTTTACTAAAGAAAATGTCAATCTGCATCTGTATCTGTAGAGTGGCTGTGGTAAGTGTAGCCTTAGAGCACTTAGGCCACATGTGACCCATTGTACATTCCCCCGAGAAGTTGCCCTCCTTGGTCATCGTCCTGTCCTTCCCAGGAAGGTGGACAGCTCATTGGGAGACAGCTCCTTTATATTGGCAGGTGTGGGCCAAGATTCACTAGAAACACACTCTCTTATTGACGATAACTCCGGACACTCTTATGAGACATGCCTGACAGTTTCATCTTCCTGTTCACCCATCATGCATAGAGGTGTGTCCACTAGCCTCATAGTATGCAGGTGTTTCCTTAGTTGAAAGTGTTCAATCAGAAATCCTACTATTGAACGTAGGTTTTTCCTGGTCATCGCCAAATATTTCTTCGGCACCACGTTGTCTGTTCAAGGCTAATACGACTTGTTAACTATCAGTGGAGCTTGTTATGTTTTCGCCGGAAATTCCTCTTTTGGTCAGTTCTTTTGTGGCATAAGACAACTTAATTTCGGTTTTATCAGTGGACATCCATGTGGTACTTAATTTTTTAAAGAAATTTCTAATTTTTTATGTTAAATTTAGCTGGTGGTGGAAACAATTTTATGAACTCTACGGTGGTGAAGACATTTATGAGCTTTTATAGCACCTTATTCCGCACGGTCAATAACAATAGTCTGCTACCTTGTTGTATAACATACTATTTTTACTGTTTCCAATATATTACCTACTGCTTCTGGTATACACAGCACATAGTTCGTGCATATATCAAAAATAAACTAATTAAATCAGTTGGTTGTTAGGTTTATGTAAAGTAATGTATGAAATATGAGCGAGAAATTACTTTAAATTCTGTTCTAAATAAAGTTGTTGCACCTGCAACTGTGATGTAATCGCCGCACTTTATGAAGCACTTTTAAGATACGCTTCGGTGGAAAATGGAGTGAGCATTTGAAAAAGCACTAAATTCTACTGATAGTTACGTTACTTTTTTTAAAAGGCATTTTATGGCATGTCTGCTATTTAAATTCAGTTTGATGGAAATATTGCGGTGTAAAAATTACAAAGGTACATGGAGACTAGATATGAGAAGCACAAACTTAGAATGAGAGATTAAAATTTTCAAATTTCTGATACCATTTTAACATTGTAAATACTGTTTGCAGAATGAAAAACTTCACAATCAAATACCTCTCCACCACAAGCTATCTCCTATATTTTCGATATTATCAACTTGGACAACGTAAAACTCTGAGCCCATCTTGACTTCTATAGCTACTTCAACAATTATATTTAATTTAGCAAGCTATCTTTCTAAATGTACTTTGCACTTGTGCTATTTTATTTGTTGAACATGTATATCCTCATTATTGATATTTAATATATCTTACAAAAACAAATATGTTTGGTTACTGTTCTCGATGTAAATACTTCCAGCTATGTTTGTAATTGTTTCCAACCAATTTCAACCAATTTTTCGAGAAATGTGGGCAAATTTGATCCTTTTCTACAGTCCGCTTATAGCACAAGCCCATCTCCATTGAGTTTGAAGTAGCCCTCTTTATATTTTGTTTCATAATTAGCCAATCACAATTTCTATTTTACCATTACTATCTTCAATCTGTCTTTCTTGGAACAAAAACTGATGTTGCTTCTTATTGGCAACAAGGAGGAATGGGATCCAAATACCATTACCAGACTTGGAAAGAATGCCATTCAATGGTACACAGGCGGCTCAAAAGCAATAGAAGGAACTGGGATAGGAGTGTTCGGGCCAGGAACCAAACACTCTGAAAGCTTGGGAAAAACCCCAAGTATCTTTCAAGCCGAAATCCACGCCATAAAAAAGTGCGCCCAGTTCAATTTTGATAACGGATACAGAAGACAAAGGATTATCATAATGTCGGATAGTCAAGCAGCCAGTAAAGCACTGAGCTCTTGTGTAATCAGTTCCAAAATGGTGTGGGAATGCCTAGACACTCAATGAAATACCCCTCTGAAAGCCTGAACCCTTTTGCGGAAAAAGGCGCAATGTAATATTGGAAGAAATGGGTGAAGCCGAGAAAAAAAGAAGATCTGACCATTGGAAAGATCTAGTAGGGCTCATACAATCAAAGACTCTTCTGTGTGACTACAACCTATTAAGATCAAATGAATGAATGAGTCAAAGTAAAACTGCGTTAAGAGTTTTAACAGGGATCCTAACGGGACATTGTCGCCTTAATGGGCACCTGAAAAAACTCAAAATAGTGGAGGAATGAGAATGCAGATTTTGTGGAATGGGAGAAAAAACCTCCATCCACATACTTTCCAACTGCACAGCACTTCAGAATCCTAGAGCACAGCACCTGGGAGATTACTGGATAGAAGAGGAACATTTACCTAAGTTGAAGCCTGCAGACATCCTAAAATTTCTCCGGGAAAAAGGACTGCTCAGAAACTGAGTAGAAGTAAGGGGACACAAAAGATCTCTTATTTCTCGGTGAATGTCACCCCAAAATAAATACATACATACATACATATTGGTATTATTCAAGAGAAACACTATCATTGGATTCAATTTCAATCACAACTTGTAACTCTTTGATATGCTGAGAATGGTCTCAATCACTACTGCACAGTGACACATTATCCCACAGTGGATTTTATGTTTTCGGCGCAATGTCTGTAACAGCATAAATAATCGGCAATTGATCGGAAGATATTTTTGTTCAATCATAGGCAGGCATAATAATATGTAGAAACGTATGGAAAAAGAAGAAGAATTCACCTTCAACCAAACGTAGCACAAGCTACGGGAAATTCTATCAGCATACTATCAGCATAAAAAGTGACCCAATGCAAATAAATGCACCATTCCTTTACATAACCTAAAATAACTTACCACATCGTCCCTACTCTAAAAACTTTCGACCCGTGAGCTATACTAGCGTCACCATTTTTTCTCCTTTCGACAGACATTTTTCATATACAGTTTGTGCTCCTTATATCTAATCTCCATGACAATGCATAAGCAGAGACAGTGGAGAAATGAACTTAAAATAGATGGAACAAATATGGGAAGCTTCAAATACACAGGAGTGGTCCTACCTAAAATTAGAAATATTAATCGAATTATTCATGAGTGATTTTCAAACTCTCACGCAAGAAATAACAAATGGGAGAAACTGGAGAATATAATTTCAGATTAATAAAATCCAAACAAACTTCTGTTCAATATTTATTCTTCCAGTTGATGTATTTATATACCTTCCGTTTGTATTCGATTCCTCATTTTATGCTCAAGTAATTTAAAATCCTATATTTACTCAATAGGATAGTCTTCAAAATTCAATTGAACAGAATAATTCAAGAAAGGATGTTATTTAAGAAGACTCGAAAGTAGTACAATCCCTGAAATGAGTACAGAATTTAGAAGTACGAGTATAAATGTATTTATGTGTTTTTGAAATATTTTTCATTCAAACTACAGTGCAAAATATAATTTAAATCACAAATAACACGAAATTATAAATTATTCCGATGAAATTAAACCACATAAACATTTTTGGATATACTCCATTGAATTGGCCCTAGCATTGATAGAAGTAATTTCCGTTGAAATGAAATATGGTACTAAAAGTTTAATTACTCAATGTAATTAATGGTTTTCAGTTTTCCGTAAACAAGTAACCTGTTGTTCATTGATTAAAATCCATCGATTTGTTCGATTCAGTTCAAACAAGCTGCATTAATATATTAAAAAACAATTGCAAATAGAGATACCAACAGGATAAACTAGATACTCCTATATTTCAGACTTTACTCTAATAACTGGATAGGGGATATACGAGTGGAACATCAGGTAACTAGAGGATGCCAAAGAGATGTATATTCTCTATTGTGAAATAAAGTGATAGATAAAGTATTGGGAGTCCTGAAAAAAATTGATACAGAACCCTTGGACAGGCTCTGGACTTGCTGACAACGTGGATAATGTGGAGGGACTGAATATTAGTACCAATAATAATATTGATTGGTACCTGTAGGGTCTAGGACGTCTAAGACTTCGAGGAGAAATTGTAGAAATCATGAAAGATCTGAAGTATCTTGGGGTATTAACTTACTTAAATCAGCAAAAGGTGGAAGGAAACGTGAATACGACACTTATAGAGCCCAGACGATCTTCTGAGACAAAAAAGGGGTATAACATGACATGCTCTATTGACTATACAATAAGGTGGTAAAACTCTCCACAATTTATATTTTTTCAGCATAAATAGAACCACTATCAGAGCTACATCACTTGCAACTTGTAATACAGAGAGGGTCAGTTTGTAAAAAAGGTTAATTAACTCAAAATGCTCACCAAAATCGTGAGAAATATGTCAATGGATGTGATAAGCATGAGAACATCTGTATCTGTATCTGTAGAGTAGGGAGGGTGACTGTAGGCTCACAGCACCTAGGCCACATGTGACCCATTGTACATCCTCCCGAGGAGTTGTCCTCCTAGGTCATCGTCCATCCTGTCCTTTCCAGGACAGGTGGACAGGTCACTAGAAGACATCTCTTTTATATCGGCAGGTGTGGGCCAAGACTCAGTCTCTTATTGACGATAACTCCGGACACTCGCATAAGACATGCCTGACAGTTTCATCTTCATGTTCACACATACTGCATAGAGGTGTGTCCACTAGCCCTATAGTATGGAGGTGTTTCCTTAGTTGACAGTGGCAAGTCAGAAATCCTACTGTTAAACGTAGGTTTTTCCTGGTCATCGCCAAATATTTCTTCGGCACTAGCTCACCAGGGTCGCCCAGGGGTGATCCTGGCAAGATTGCATCCTATGATTGCATCCCATATCTTAGCGTTGAGATTTAATCAGAGGCATAAGAACATATTCCACAGCCAAAAGAAACTCCTTTAATGGTCCATTGGAAATCTAAGGACTCGTAAGTTCCAGAGCAATCATCATTCTAGACTTCGACATGCTCGGCTGAGATTTTTATGATATTTGTGAAATGAAGAATGGATAGCATCTTTATGTTAGTATCGGAAGATGTATAATATTTAGAAATTCATGATGGTGTACTTTGTCATCATTGAAACTAAATAAGCCGTTATAAACACCGAAATGTTGGACCTAGTATTTTGTTCACCTCAAAACCCACACTGTAATGCAAATTTCAACATTTTTCCCATTAATGCGCAGTTGGCATCATAAATTAAATTTCTGTGTTAATGATAAGGATTTTTTTTTAATTAAAAATCACAGGTTTTGACCCTTACGAAGATAAAAATTCCCAAATTAGTTCGACTACTGCATATTGAAAGTTATGAGGGCACTGATCGCACCGTTGAAGAGGGTAGTGTTCTCGGGAACGCACCATTCTATTCACCAACAAGTGACAGAATTATTTACGCTGACCAAAATCGACAAGCATGTCTGCCTGAGAATTGGCAAGTCTGGCCCAAAACATGCCATTTCAGGCGCTCTTATGAGGATTTATAGCTAGCCTTGCATCGGTAGAGGAACACCCACACAAATTGAAAATATACAACGTAGACCAGATGCTGGTTATGGTGAAACACATTCTACGAGTATTGATATGCAAGGGACTAGATTGTAAAAAATTCTCAATTTCTTCAACCGTAAGCTACCGCAGTACCCAGTAAAAACTTGTACAAGCTGGAGTGCTAAGCTTGATAAGGACGATTAGTTTCAGAACTGCCAAGAGCACAAAAAACCAAAAGGTTGAGGTGCTGCGACTTGAAACACTAACTGGAAATACTTAACAAATTAATGATAAATGAGACTTTGTTAAATTATCCATTTCTCCTCTACCTTTTTAGATGCAGGTACGACCGAAGTAACACAATAAGCATCGAAGTAGATTTAAAATCGACTTTTGTGTCACTCTTGAAGCTAATAGGCAATTGAAACCATCCACTTCTACATGTAGCATTCATTACGTAATCGCAGCCAAAAGGGAGCGCGCGGTTTCGCCTTAAAGTAGATTTGAAAGCTTATTGGCAATTCAACCTGTAGGCCTAAATAGCCATAAATTGGCACCAAAAGAGCATTTTATTAGATTTGATTGCCAACATTGGCTGTCAGAGTGATATAAAAAAGCAGTCCTTTAGTCCAGATATGGCTTTCAACGCTTTGAATGTTCATGCGCAGTTAAACATTTCTCGTGAGAATGTAATGAAGTGTTGTTTTGGATGAATATTAGATTGATATTGGAAATTTATGCCAACAGTTATGTGAGTGTTCACAAAAACAAACATCGTCAACTGTGATGGCAGATCTTTCCTTCAATATATATTATGACAAGTATTATTATGAAATCAAACAATTTTATTCTGTTAAATCTACATTGTATTTAAACATAAACATAAAGTAAACGAATTCGTTTGAAAAAGCTACTGTGTTAGCGAAACGCGTCACTTTATGTTTAAATACAATGTAGATTTAACAAAATAAAATTGTTTGATTTCATAACTTACTATGGATCTACATCAAGTAAAAGCCTCATCTATTCAACAATTATTATTGTTTTCAAACTGGAAAGTATCATTGTGAACCATAAGAAATCTATGCAAACCTCACTTTTCTGTAAAATGTGAATGAAAATACTTCCTGAACACAGAGGGGCCCAAGATAACTGTGAGCAGAATACACTTTATAAATTAAATTGTTTCATTATGAATTACGGTGTTGTCATATTCAATTTTGATACCTATCAATGAATTATATACATCCAATTGAAATTAAAGTTTTTTATAGTATTTTTAGTTGGATTGATTGATAATATTATATGTGATGGATTAAATTGATTTATCTTTACCAGATTTTCTGAAACTTGCATCCCAGTTTGAAAAAAATAAGGTTCTGAACCAGATTATTTGCATATTCTATATACAAAAGTAGTATCATATACCTATCAATATATAAATATAAAAACTATGGCAACACTGCTCATTATCGTGAGCAAACGGTTCGGCCATGTCTGAATTGTATTTAATGAGCATTTTTCTATGCCAATACGAAGCTTTATGGAATTAAAAACTAGATAGCTGTTTGTATTGCTTTGTGAAAGCTTTCAGCATTATAAAGTTGAAGAAAAAGAAGATTATTGTGAGGTTATGTTTTTAGTAATAGATTGTTTTATAGGTCATATTTTATAATTATTTCGTAATAAAAAATGAACACCTTCAAAGTTATTGAGACCTAAGAAAGTGGAGAAAAAATGCTGTGTGTTCTTCCTGAGGCATGGGAACAACAGCAACAACATACTTTCCACCAGGACGTAGTGGTATTAGGCACAATAAAGAGACGTGGTTCAAGAACCAGGAAGGTGATCTTTCTGTGTCTATAGTTACTCCATTGAAGCTTTCTGCTGCGTTACTACTTTTATGTACACGCCTGTAATACGCACCTGTTTGTCCAAATTTCCGTGGTTCAGTAATTTTTCATTCATTCATTCATCCATTTTCATTCCATTCTTTTTCTTCATGATCTATAATGATTTCTGAAATATCATGAAGCCTTTTACTGAATTGAGATTTACAATCACATCAGGGTTTGCAATACTGTGGCAATTTTTTTGGAATTAATTTCAGTTTAAAATCCAAATTAATTCCAATACAAAACTTCATACTATTGCTTTTAAATGGCACTAATTGAAGCAGAGAGGCGTTTTATTACCACACTGAACTCCAATTTGGCTATTAATTTTTTTTGACATTTTTTAAAGCCATTATTTCTATTTTTTGGCTACTTTTCATGACTTACTAGCAATCATTGCTACTTGGCTGCAATATTTAGTCTTAAAAAAGATAGGACGTCTTTCATAAGAAATGCTGGAATTAATCTATAAAATAATGCTAAGAATATGCCAAACTTCAGCATTTTTTTTGAAGTATATGCTTCGATCTAGCATTATTTGCTTGGTAACTGAAATGTGTTACTTGGGGAGTACTTATTATATGATCAGTTTTCCATGTCAACCACCTGATACATTACTGAAAAACTTTCTTCTCTCCAATTCAGGATTTAATTAAACTCCTCTAATTCTACTGATATTTTCCAGTTCACCACATTCAAAAACCTCTAATTGAAAAACTCTACGTTCTAGAAAAAGGAAACTAACAATTTCGCAAGACTGTATAAAATTGCTTTCATGATTAAGAAAATGAAGATCCACTCTCCTGAGTTATACAGCGACTTTCGTTGACGTTGAAAACAAATACCAATTTATTTTTGCAGGAATCCAGTTTGCCAGTAGTTTTTGCTAGCGACTGCAAGCAATTCTTGTTGATCTATAAAGAACGAGTTTTCAAATAAAATAGATTCTTAAGAAACATACAGCTACTTTAATGGAATATTTCTAGTGAAAGCAGATCTATAATACTGCCACGGGGTCGTGAAAGGTATTTTTCCGAACTATTATTTTACAGAGATGAAAATGGAGATGAAAGGAGAACTCGTAATAGCCTTCAAATATATAAAGAGTGTATTAGACTTTATACATCAACAAGTAATTGAAAACTGTCCAATATAACTGAAATTATCAGATTTACAGCGTGAGAGTTTTTTTAGTATGATATAATATACAGGTTTCAATAATGTTTTTGGAACTTTAGTTCTTTACGTCAGGTTATGTTTGAGCGACCGGGGGTCGCGACGCAAAAGATCTGACCGTTACGTTACGTTGTGTTACGATGCTTCGTTATGTGTCGCTGTCGTTATTGCGTGCGTGTCCTGAGTCTCTCTCTCGTTTACGAAGCAGCAATTCATATGCTTTTTCCGAGAATCGAACCCGGGCCGCCCGCGTGGAAGGCGAGCATTCTACCACTGAACCACCGACGCTATTATTAAAATTTTATGCAAAGCTGGTATTCGCAGTGCTGGTGATGTACTTGAATTTGTTCGGATAAATTTTTACTATTATTTCCATGATTTCTTTGCGCGATTGATCTTTTTTGTTTATTTAGAGCATCGGTTGTCAAAATGATATGAGGATTAAGGGGTCTAGCAGATTTACTTTTCGAAATACAGGGTGTTGAAATTTTGAAAACTTGAATGTTTCAATTCGATGACTTTAAAATGGATGTATAAATTGAATTGACATTTGGCAGGTTGTTTTTAAATGTAAAAGGGCATATTTTGATAGAAATAGTAGTTTGTGCAACTAGTGTGGATATGATGGCCATGTCGCACGAGGAGGAAGTTTGAGCCGGACGCCGTAGGCGGAGTGATTAATAATGATCGTTCGTTGAGCGATCAAAAATAATCGATTATTAATGAATCGATAATAGTCGATTGTTGATCGATTGGAAACAATCGACTTTTAATCGATTGGAAATATTCGAATAATCATCGATTATATACAATCGGTTATTAATGAAAGTCAGACATGTGAAAATAAATAAAGCTAATCCATTCTTTTGCAACTTTAAGGCGTCTGACAAAAGTTTTGGCCCATGGAAAGTGTCTGACACTTATGATACAACTTTAGAACATTATTCTACAAAACATATATGAAATTCAGACATTTAAATTTAAGTTAAGTAGCTCTTATTTTAAGTCATCTTTCTCACCTGATATCTGCCCAGATGCCCTTAGGATAGCTCCACAAACACACAGGTGTTCAAAGCACACGAAATGCTACTGAGAACCTAACATGCCATCTATTTGAAAATAAGTTATGTCTTATCGCTCTGGGATCTTACTCTATAACTAGGTAACGGAATTATTATTGACATTATACAAGCGTTCAACGTGATAGGGGCAGCTGGCGAATTTGTTACATTTTCATGTATTTAAGACTTTTGACGAATTGCACTTTCAATTCGTAGAGTACTAGAAATAATTTCCCCAAAAAATGCGGTATTAGGAAAATCAATTTAGATTTCTCGTTATTTTGTCATCCAGTCTTCGATAAACTTACAAGAATGGACATTACATCAAATTCAAAGTGAATGTAATGCTTGCTGCATGGAAAAAGGCAAATTTTTCACATGAAGAATATGCTGATATAAAAAACGCGGATACACATTGAACAATTCATCACTGCAGTGTTAGACAATGTACCAAGTTTTTTTTTTAAATATGCTCAAAAACCTAACTTACCAGCGTCAATTTCAAGATGCGCCTGCTCTCTTAAGAGCGACTTTTGGATCAAGATAAATTGGGCAAAATGGACATAAAATTACATTTAGCATCTGTTTTACACATACATATATACAAAATTGAGGAACTTATTTTAAATATAAGGTCGTTTTTCCCAAGCTAAGTGATGGTGAATGTAATTTTTGTCGTTGCCAAGTTCTTCTTCACTGTATATAAACTTGTGAAGACGTTGGATCGAATTTTCGAATACACTTTAACATTTTCTCAAATTCCGTTTTGTGTAGTTTCAACGCCAAGCACATAGAACGTGACTTGTAACCTGAGTCTTATATTTTTGGAAGACAACTGAGAATCATATTTCAAATTATTCTTATCTCCGTAGAGTGGTTGTTAGCCGGAAAAATAAGCTTGTCGAAATCTGAATATTTTCACCGAATATCAAATGTCTCTTTATGCTGTCTTTTATTTGGATTCCTGGAATTTTTTCAAAAAACTTTTCTATTTTTTCCATAACATCAAACTTCAATTCGTGCAACAACAGAACTCGCATCAACCTCAGATCACATACTTTTTTAGAGATTCAAGAAAATGGGAGCTTGTTTGATGAATATCTATAATAATAATAATAATAATAATAATAATAATAATAATGTTCATTCATAAAATACAATACAATTTGATAAAAACAATTTCAAATTTTTCAGAATAAACATTGATACATCGCTGAGGCATAATAATGCCTGTGCGCGAGTTATAAAATTTGTAATAACATGTATAAACCATATAAAAATAAAATGATATAAAACAGCATAAAACAACATAATTTAGTGATAATATAATATATAGTGATAGGTCTTGATAGTGAGTTGTGGTCAAAGTCGGGAGTTAAGGTCTTGATCGGGTAATAAGCGTTTTAGCTTTGCGTTTAATTTTGAAATTGGGATAAAATTTTGTAATATTCCAAAAATGAAATTGAATAAACATAAATAAATTATTTTAGATACCTTAAATTAATAAAATCATCAAAAATATGTCTGTCTTTGTATGTGTGATGTCTGTCTTTACTAGATATCCAGTTTTTTACAGAATATTTGTAACGTGGCAGTTTATTTATTTCCTTAATATTATTTGGTAGCATAGAGTCTTGGTGCAAAATAAGTCGTACATCGTTGTCCAATGGTCTTTGAGCTCATTGTGAAATAAGAACATTTACGTCGAGTAGGGTAATTATGTTGTGGAAACAGTATATTTGATATTTATATTTCTTTTGAAGATGTTTATTAGAATGTTTTGGCAGTATAACTGTCTCATGTCAAAAAAAGTACTCTCCATAAAAAGCGCATCGCTGGGGTAAAACACTGGTTTTTTTAAAATTAGCTTTATTATCCATTTCTGCATATTTTCCAACTGTTTCAGATGGCAATCTGCCACACCACCCCAACCAATAATTCCGTACGTAAGATGCGATTGTACCAGGGACAAATATAAAGTTTTCAACTGGGTTTCATCTAAAAAGTCGCGTAAATATTTAAATTTATGTAGCAACCCTCTGAGTTTATTAGTAACATTTCTCACTTGTAGATCCCATTTCAGATGCCTATCTATAATAATACCTAGGTACTTAATTGATGAGGCTTCGGGAATTTGAGTATTTTCATCAACATATATTGCACCAAGATTCGGCAAATTATTTATGTAAGATGTAAATGGCAGATATTTAGTTTTTTCTATATTTAACGTTAGTTTATTTAGTTGAAACCATTTTTTAACTGTTTCAAAATCGTCTTCAACTTCCATTTTCAGCGTTTGCCAGTTTCTTGACTTGTATGTTATAACTGTATCATCTGCGAAACTTATTATTTCTCCTTTTGTATTCACTGCCATCAGGCTGTTAATATATAGGGTAAAGAGAAGAGGTCCAAGTACAGTCCCTTGTGGTACGCCATAGGTGATTGTTTTTGGTTCACTAAATACTCCATCCACTTCCACATATTGTTTTCTATTTTTTAGGTAGCTTTCTATTACACGATATATTTTTCCACGTAGTCCATAGAATTGAATCTTTTCCAGTAAACGCTTGTGACACACCGTATCAAAAGCTTTGGAGAGGTCGATAAAGATACAAATTGCAGGTGTTTTCGTATCTAAAGCATTGTATAGTTGAGAGATTAAAGCGTGTATTGCATCCCCTGTCGATTTTTTCTCTCTAAACCCATACTGATTATCATTAAGTACTTGAAACTTATTTAAAAACTTGGTTATTTCATTTTTGAGTATTTTTTCAAGAATTTTCGAAAAAACTGACAGCAGCGATATTGGCCTATAATTTTGTGTCAATGTTTTGTCGCCAGTTTTATATAGTGGCTTAACAATTCCAATTTTGAGGCATTCTATCTCTGGTGATTCAAAAGTCGTGATAACCTTCTCGTTTCTTATTACCTTATAACAATTTTGTGATTTGAGCACGTAATGGATGCATATGCATATATTTGGAAATAAAAAAAATATAAAAAAATAATAAGTTGTGCAGCGTACGTGGTATTAATTTTAGAAATAGAAATAGGATCTTAATTTCCACTCTTTCCTAGCCAAGCTGACCAAAAAAGATTTCTGTGGATAACGTTTCCATGGAACATAATGTTCAAGATACTTCATTCAATAGCGGCGTTGGTTATTTGTGTCCGATCAATCTTTTTAGTCTGAATCGTTCGTTTATTACATCTAGAGGTAGGGGAGGTAAATCTGAGCTGTTCGGTAATTCCGCTTAGATCAGTCCAATGTAAATCTGTTTGCTCGGAATATTTTCACCGACGAGAGAGATTAATCTGTTTATCTGTCATGTTATAAGGTTAGGTCACTCCTCTCATTAGATAAATCTCGTACTGTTTGTTGACCATGAATAGCTACCAAAATTGCCTTAAGGCTAGACATAGTCGTAAATAATTAAAAATAAAATCCAAAACGACAAAATCAAACAAAAAAATCGTAGTCTCTGAAATGAAAGACGGGCAAAAGTGAGGTTAGAAAATCGTTTATATGTAGGTATGATTGGCTGGGTTGTTTAGCAGAGTTCATTATTTTCATCGCAGAGGAGACGGATTTTTGGTCACGTGATGACAGATTAATGTGAGCAAATTGCTATTAACGATCGACCCGACCAATCATACATGTGAACGAACTTCTAACCTCCTTTTTGCCTGTGACTTTTATTTTAGAGACTACGATTTTTTTGTTTGATTTTTCGTTTTCGATTTTATTTTTCATTATTTTTACGATTATGTCTAGCCCTGAGGCAATTTTGGTAGCTAGTCATGTTCCACAAACAGTACGAGATTGATCTAATGACAGGAGTGTCTTCAACATAACCTCATAACATGTCAGACAGACAGATTAATCTTTCTTCTTCTTCTTCTCCAATTTTGTTGGGCTCGGTATTACCATGTACCCAGTGTCGTGATGAGGGCACCACTTCTTCTTTGTTGGAAAATACGAATATTTGTTAATTTAATGTATTCCACTGGAAATTTAGAATAAACCAATTATAAATGCAGGAGTTATAATTTCAAGTTGCTGCACACTAAGAAGTCCATTAAAGCTCGCATAGAGGTTAAGCATGTGGAATGTATAATGTTATTTATGGAAACAGGACCGGTGTTAATACTGCCAAGCAAGACTTTATACAAATTGCTACATCTAAAATTATCCACTTAACAGTCTAGGAATATATGATTGACATCCTCCTCTTTACTACAGGTGCAATAAGGATCTTTCTTCACTCCAATACGATGTAGGTGCACTGGGGAGCAGCAATGCCCGCTTCGAAGTCTGCACATCACAGTGACGAAGGCTCTCGAACTGTTTTTAAGAAATTTGAACCATGACCTTCTATATGGATTATAATGGATAGTAGCATAAAAATTCCCTCTACATACGGACATACTTCTCCATTTCCTCTCCCAGGAAATCTATAAGTTATTCTTAAGATACAGTATGAATTCTCTATAGTCAACTTTGGAGAAGGTAGGCTTGTAGTCTCTCCCATCATTAGCTAATTTATCAGCAGTATCATTACCTGTTATATCGGTGTGACTTGGAATCCAGACAAATTCTATGTCTCGTTGCCTGGCGAGAGCTGTCCATAGAATCTCCTTCGTTAGCAAGGTAATTTGGTCTGTCTTGCCAGATAGTCCCTGAGACGTAATTCTGTTTAATGCGCTGAGAGAATCTAAGAAAATAATGCAATTGTTCAGTTGTAACGTGTCTATAAATTTTAAGGCAGTATATTTGGCGTATACTTGCGCTGTGCAAATGCTGAATTCATTTGGGCAACCCATAGATACTGAGATATTTGCCTCTTTGGAGTTAACCCCTATACCCACTCTACCATCTTGAGATTTTGACATATCTGTAAATATTTTGTAAACAGAATCACCCCATTTATTTGAAACTTTTTGGACAAAATCCCATTTATTCATTTTGTCCTTCTCCAATTTCAAATCTATCACTTTAGTACTTGAATATTGAGATTCCAATGAGAATGAATAGCAAGGTAATTTAGTATGTTTTAATAATCTGCCAGCAATAACAGACACAATGTCAAAGGCCTTTATCAATGGAGGAGTAACATGTCTCCCACATGTTAATTTTATCATTATAATCGATGTATAAATCGGAAACTATATTATATACTTTGCTCTTCGTGAGGGAAGCATTTTTTAATAAAAACTTTGTAGCCAACCAAGTCCTGCGATGACCTAGATCCCATTCTCCAGCCTCTGCTAATATTATATTTATGGGGGTGGATTTCATCAATCCTAAACTAAGTCTAATAGCCTGATACTGTACTCTATCCAGCTTCTCCAAATCTGTTTTGCAAACCCCCCCTGAGAAGATTATTGACCCAAAGTCCAAGTGGCTACGTACCAAGGCTTTGTAGAATGTCAGCATAGTAATAGGGTGAGACCCCCACCATGTTTTTGCAATGTAACTCAATATGTTAATTGCTTTGATGGCTTTGTTTTTGATTTTATCAATATGACTTTTCCGAGAAAACCTATGGTCAAAGTTAACCCCCAGATATGTCATGGAATTAACCCATTCCACAACTTCATTATTATGTATTATGTTAGGGCGTGCAACTAACTTATTGCTCTTTTGGAATAAAATAGCTTTAAATTTATGAGCACTAATGCTCAATTTGTGGTAGTCCATCCATTGTTTAATTTCTACCAAGGACCTGTTTATGCAGAAAAACATATTCACAATATCATTCCCCTTATGGAGTAACAGAATATCGTCTGCGAATTGACATCCGGAGGGATTATCTCAATAAGCGAGTTTACATAAATATTGAAAAGTAGAGGGGAAAGGGGGGATCCCTGTGGAATGCCTTTACTTGTTATGCCTGGTCCAGCTAGTGTTCCCCTAGGTATATCCTTAACCCAAATCTCTTTATTAAAATACAATTCTACATTGATATTACAGATATCAAAAGGAACTTTATATTGTTTTAGTTTCGAGTAAAGCATTTCAATTTCGACATTGTCGTAGGCAGAAGCAACATCTATCAGGACATCTATCAGGATAAATCCCCTTATTACGTCTGAAGCCTGCTCGGGCATCATGTCAAATTAATTTATTTTCAAACAACCATTCTAATCTATTTTTAATTAAATTTTCAAAAATCTTGCAGCAGCAATTAGACATGTTAATAGGTCTATAAGATCTAAAATCTACTGGGTCTTTATTGGGCTTTAATATGGGAACAATTAACTGCTGTTTCCACTGCTGGGGTATGTCAATTATACCTTTTAAAATATTATTAAAGAGATCAACAAGAAATTGAGATGCTTTCTCGTCGGTCAAAATATTCCGAGCAGACAGATTTACATCGGAATGATCTGAGCGGAATTACCGAACAGTTCTGTATTACCTCCCCTACCTCTAGATGTAAAAAACGAACACAAATAACGCAAATAACGAACGCAGCTAAAATAGCAATTTGCTCAGATTATTCTGTCATCACCTGACCTAAAATCCGTCTCCTCTGCGATGCAAATAACGGACGCAGCTAACGTACTGTGACATGAGCAACCGTCTTGTTAGTACCAAATACATAGTCGTTCTTGTAAGGGTAGTCTATCCATGAAGAAGTCATAAATGTTAGTTTGTACAAACTGTGAATACCTTCATGCATTCATGGTTTGGCGACTTCAATCTGGAAGGAATATTGGCCTTAAGAGATAATTGGGATTTTTATCAGACCACCAGCGACAATGTTGTGATGCGACAATTCCATTAGACCAGAATGTCGCCTAATCAGAAAAAATAATACGTCTCATAAAAAAAGGAAAGGGTCATCAAAAAAGGTTCTGGAGAAAATTGTGTACTCAGTATTGTTTTTCCATTAAGTGGAATGAATGAATGGTCGATTCTTGTTTTGAATTTATCAGCTTTACACAAAAAGGGATGTCGAGAATGCAAATGAAAGGGATTTTGGGTTTCTAGAACATAGGAATTTATTATCCGGGATTAATAAAGTGTTAACTGTTTCTCATAAATAACAGATGTGGTTTGTTAATTTCTGTAATTTTGATAATGTGACTGCAGTCATTCGAAAACTGATTCAAATGTTTATACAGTGAATAATATATACGAGTGAATTGCCAAAAAGACAACAGCCTACTATTGCAACAAAGTATCACACAGACTATTGTATTTTAGTTTTCTCTCCGAATGTAGGAGAAAACTTCAAGAACTAAAAAAATACTAATATTTTTAAGAAATATTTTTTCTCTCCGATTGACATTAGACGTCAGTTTCTCTGCCACTTTCTCTTCCACTTTCACTTTTCACTTTCTCTGCCTAGGCAGTAAAAAAAATTTTTAATGCCTATGCGTTGAAAAAAATCGTTTTTGCTTATTTTTTTCATTTTGTTCTGCATGAAAACTCGACCAAAAAAAGCTACTCTAACAAATTCAGTCACTGTATAGTAGATTAACTATACCTAGGTACTGTATATTACAGGAAAATGAAGAAAATATATCTCATACAATGCTCTGGATTGTGTAGTTAACAAATCATATTCTGCATATTTGCCAATTCTTCAATTTCGGGAGTTATTAACATTTCTTCAGCAATCTGCATCAATTTAAAAAATGATAATGTGATTTAAGCAGACCTATGCATGGAATCGAACAATCACTTCCACGTCATACTTACATACATGTATTCTTAACTGAGCAGATTGTCAATATAACATTATATTATTATACTTTATTCATTTATTTAACCCAATGATGATCACAACTATCTTTTTTTAATTGACTTTCATCACTAATATTTGATGTTAGTGGAGCCAGTTATTATCTATACCTAAATATAACATATACATCCACTCAGGTAGCCAATTTATTTAAGTGTGAATAAAATTTATTATTATTATTATGAGAAAAATAGTTGCGGAAGCAAAATGGCGAATTTGGGCGGCAAGTAGAATCTTAAATTTCACCTCTGCTCTACATATCTTTATGCAAGGCATAGACACTATCTAACGTTTTCCTTGAAACTCTCATTCGCAATTAATCTCACTATTCGAGCTTTTATATTATGTCGTAAAACAAGTCGTGGGTTTTGGTTACCTTCTTATACAGTTCGTCTGTCGGTTTCGGCTTACGTGAAAATGGAACGGTGTTCTTTTAGAGGGAAATAAATCCACTTTTGTGTTGCCAAAATTGAAACATAAATAAAACATTCGAGTCTTTACATACAGGGTAATTCATTAGGAACTTCAAATGTTCCAGATTGGATGGTTTTGTACGGTATTTCGGAGATTGGAGAAGGAAGAGCGAAATCATGACTTATACAGAGCATTTTAATGAATACTATCAACCCCACATTACGTCACTTACGTCACTTTACGGGGGTTAGATCGGTTGACCTAGGTGGCCATTTCAACATTGGGCCTTGTCTACATGTCCACCGAGCAGGAGATGGAAACTATCTCACATCGAGAGCGTAATGTGGAGGTGAAGCTGCATAACATCATGATTTTCTAGCATTCGTGCTATTTCGGTATCAACAAATTCTTTGTAATAGTAGATTCATTATTCAAGCCTTTCTCAATAAAAAATAGTACAACAACATATGGTTACCAAAAATGCCACACCAGACTTTTAATTTGATCATGAAAGTCCCGCATTACGTGTGAATCATTTTCTGCCTAATATTCACAATTATGTCTGTTTACTCTACCATTTAATGCAAATGAACATTCGTCGGAGAAGCAAATATTGTACAATAAAGCTGGAGTGTTGTGCAATCGTTAACTCATCAATTTACAAACTGTAGACGCTGGTCGAAATCGTCTACATGTATCTCTTAGGACCAATTTAATTTAGTAAAGATGGAATTAGTGTTTATGTGAAGTTCAGGCAACTGATCCTGTTTAAAAAAATATTTGCATTAATTCAGCTACGTTGGCAGGCATTGAAGCACTGAGCTCTTGTGTAATCAGTTCCAAAATGCCATGGGAATGCCTAGACGAGAACAATATAGTCACCTTACTATGGATTCCAGGACACACACTGGAATAGAAGAAAATGAAATAGCAGATGAACTAGCAAAGAGGGGAAATGAAATACACTTTTGGGGGCCGGAGCCCTTTTGCGGAATTAGCTGAGTAGAAGTGAGGGGGCTAAATAGATCTTCCAGGTTTCAGTGAATGTATGGCCTAAATTTTCTGCCAAACAGCGAACGGCAGCTCTTCGTCTGGCGACACTGGGTCGTGGTTCAAATGATAAAAATTTGATAGTTA
>CAJUYI010002042.1:26754-37982 GCA_910591695.1 Galerucella pusilla
GGACGATATCCAAAATAAATACTTACAATTAATTATGAATGAAATCTGATCAGATTCAAGTAATATAGTTATAATCAAACATTACCTATAGATATATTAGTCGGATGCATAATAATATCCAGTTATATACATGAAAATATTTACATAAAATGGTAAACTGAAAATACCTATTTATCTAAGGGTTTCTCAGATAATCTGCCTTCAGATCGTTTTTCGATGGTGGTAATTTTTGTATGTAGATATCCATCGGTGAACAGTAACATTACTGATGGTATGAATATCCAAATTTCAGACAGCTAGACATCTAGGTGTTGGACCATATTAAGGTAGGTTTGAGCACGGTACTGAGTAAGGGTTGACTTAAGCCTCGCATGCACCGATTTGAACTCACTTTGAGGATGGGCCCCCAAGTAGAAATATGCCTCGATTTGAAAGTCGGCCTCGTTTTATAAGTAAGCCTCTCCTTGAACCCTGTGCAATAGGTAAAATGACAACCCATTCCGACACGTGTTGAGTGAAATAAAAATGGTGAAGGAAAAACTGGAATAGAATTACCAAAAAATACATACCCCTTTACCCCAGAGGGTTCACAAAAAACTGAAAGTCATAAATTTCAAATTACTAAATGACTGAATGGTGTAAATATTAAAAGATTGAAGATATTGAGACACTATGAGGAACGACAGATCTCCTCGACCTCTGCTTGATCTTTTTTCTCCTTCTTACTTCCATGAACAGGAAAGTCGTATGACAATCGGTGTTACCAATATTCGAAAGTAGAAAATAAACTCTCATTCACTCGAGGATAGAACATGCACGGAACCAAAAATAAATATTGGAGAATGTCGTTCACACTGAGCGAATAGGTAGTGTACGAAAAATGTACAAGAATACTTATTGGTATTGTGATCATGTGATCGCTGCAACAGCTGATTTATTGTATACTTTCTGAATACAACCTATAATTTGACAAATGAAAACAAAATATTACCACCATGAATTATGATCGAATGGCTCTGAAACTAAACATATTATCAATGGAAAACAAATACATAGTAATACAATAACGTGAATCAAAAAATAACAATTATTACGTAGGTACGTATTCATTTCCGTGACAATATTAGAAATCAACGATTAGTAAATAAATTCAACCTCACTATAATGTAATTGTTCAGTCCAGGACTATGAGACTAGTCAAAAACAAAGCATAGTTTTGATAGGAGACCGTGCTTGAGGAGCGAACAGATGATGGTGAAAATAAATATACAGTGTGAGAGAAAGGAAATGCTATAAATGTCACCCCAAAATACACACATACATACATATAGATTGCGTAAAGTCTATTCGCGACATACGACATACACAAGTACGACAAGAAGAATATGAGAAAAGCTACTTGAAAGATGGAGAAGAATAATTGGACACAGTCAGCGATGGGCGTGCGCCCCCCTATTTTAACCACTGTTGCCAAATGTACTTATCTGCAAAAGTTATTGCCAATCTTTATCGGCAACAATGGAATGATGAAATAAATCAATACAATTTGCTTAAACCGTCATTATATTATTTGAACTAAGTTCAATACATAATCGTGGCGCCTAGCACAGTAGCTTTCTTAAAAGAGTCAACTCATATTGAACTTAGTTCAAATAATTTAATGAAGGCTTGAACAAATTAAATTGTTTTATTTCATCGTTTAGTATGGATCTTCATCAAGTAAAAGCCTCATCTATTCAAACAATGTTGAAATACGAATCCCGGTAAAACATCAAACGATTTTCAGCTCCGTCGTCAATGACCTTGGACCTTTAACTCGGTATGGCCGCGATGTTGCCAGTTTGAAATATTTTCTGAATTTCTTACCAAATTGCACTGTTGACTGGAGGACAATAACAATTTCTAAGTGCCGGATCTAGTTTTTTGGAAGTTTGCACTAAATCTTTGAAACTACGCCATGAATCAAAACAATAATCATAATCGAATGTATATTTATTAAATAGCTATATGTACATTCCTATGATTTGTTATAAATAGTCATTACTTTTGGAAGATTAATTAATAAATACATTTTTAGATAACACAAATAATTACAAAAATCAACCAAATTTTGAAGTACAAATAATTCTTGATTGATATATTATCAAAGGGAATACAATATACACCTATGCAAGTGATAAAAATCTGTCGCACCAAAGTTAATATCAAAAACTTTAAAATTTCTTCTATCATAGGCCGGGATATTAAATTATATACTCTTATCCCTTGGAAATCGATAGAACTTTATTTTTCTTTCCGAATAAAATTTATTTGGACAGTCTCTGTATGAACAATACACTCCGCCGTGATGTTTATTCATTTTATAAGAATAATAGTCTATACCACTATATTATTATAGTTAATATTACCACAACGCACAATCGATTAGTCAAATAACACAATTAATATCGCCGATTGAACACCTTCGAACAATGAAGCAAACAAAAATGGCGGTATGAATTTTGAGCACAGATTACAAGTGATGTGATTTTGAGCATGTTTTGACGTTTTGATCATGTGAGGTTAGGTTAGCAGTCACCGCTATTGTGCATGGTTGCCAAGGATGTGGTTTAAGAAAAAAGTATATATTTATGGTATGATTTTTATACATCATAATTTTTTTAATTGTATAATTATTTCAATGTAAATAAAATTGATTTAAAACAAGTAACTATCGAATGTTTGTATCTGTATAAATATCACACTTAAAAAAATGCTTATAAAATATTTGACCTTTGATCGTGAATTAAAGGATACATTATGCAAATTGACAACCTTGTTAACAAATTTCGCGAAGCAGCCCGAACGGAGTCGACATAAGACGATGGGCATTTGAATGGGTATGTCCACCTATCTCTCTCTCTCTCTTTTTACTGTTCTCTGCCAAGCTTTCGTATCTGTTCTCTTTATAATCTGTGGTATGGACTTTATTTATTGCAGATTGTGATGTGTCCATTTGATTTCTCAAACTATATTATTTTATTCTTATTTGTGTTGATATCACTTATTTTTCAAAAGTCAATGTTATTGCCAATCTCGATTTTCTCCCACTAAGGGCCGATTCTACAATGGGAGTAAGGTATAGTTATTATTCCGATATTTTATACCTAGATTTATACTGAGAATAACTTGTTGTCGGTTCTACAATCGATTTCTATGACAGGTACAGTTATTCCGAGATTATCTCGCTAGTAGTTCCAATCATGTTCCAATCAATCAACGTTTTTACATTTGACGTTTTGAAAAGTGTAAATTTCTGACATTTCTGACATTCTGACATTTCTGACATTTCATCATAACCCAATTTATGAATTTAGTTGATTGCGTGATAGGATTTCGGTATAATCTGATCTCAATGTCTCCATCATATGATTTTAAAATGTTAGGTGGATCTAAAGGATCCATCTCAAATTTGTTCAATGTATATGTCTCAATTTGTTCAATGTAGATAATTGATATTTAAGAAAAAATGCCTCAAATTTTAGGCATAGCAAAAAGTAGTAGTATTATTTATATGTCAAAACCAACCAATAAAAATGCCGAATAAGTTTATCCCCCAGTTATACCCCCATACTGGTAACTTATACTCTGGTCTATACTTGAAATAAAGTTATAAACCTCTATAGTAGAACGCAATACTGACCCGTTATCCCACGTCTATCTAGGTTTATACTCAAATTACAGTACCGGCCCCAAATACGGCTTTGTCCCATGTTAAAAGTCAAATGCAAAGTAAGTTATTTATTTCGTAGAAAGTAAGAGACATTTATGCTGGCAACTCTGCTTTCATATCAGATTGGTAGCTGGAGCTGAAGACACGCCTAGCGCTGACTATGCACAATCATTCTTATCTCTCTTCAAGTAATTTTTCTCATATTTCCCCTGTCGTACTTGTGTGAATCGTATGTAACGAAAAGACATTTTGCAATATATATGTGCAGCAGTTCTTCCGGAATGAGCAGCATTATAGCTGTGGCTCTTGCAGATTTATTGTTCTCTGTTTTATCTTGTAGTATACATTATTTGTGAAGCAAGTCGTAGTTCAACCAGATCTTCAGTAAGCTGTTACATAAGGTGATTCTTCAGAAATGACTTCTTGGTCAAATATCTTCTTTATCTTACTAAATGCGCAATGAACTTTTGATAGAACAACGAATGCAATGGGTAATTTACTTTTAATGGTTTAGATTAACATGGGTATCTTCAAATCATACACCTTGTATATTTTGTTTTTTTTTCTCCCTTTCTCAATCGTTTCACCTGATACGGGTCTCCCTTAACTCTCACCGTAATATATATGAGGTAATATAAAAAGTCACAGTAATAAAGTCTCAATAAAGTCTTTTTTCAAATGTTGATTAGGCAAATCCTTTTTTAATTCGACGGAGGGTGATAAAAAAAGGTGAAAACCGAATAGGGTGAGGTGAATGATGAAATAATGTGAGAATAGCGATCTGTGCGTACAAATAACGACAAGCAGTGACCTTATTTAATTTTCAAGGTAGTATAAGTGATTTAAATTATTTCGGTTCATTGCAAAATGCCTCATCAATTCTCAATTGCCGAATATAAGCCCATTATATTAGCACTCAAGAAGTCAATGAGGTATTTAAGAATCCAAGAGGTTGTATAGAAGCGGATGGATTTTATTTTTGAAATCTGCTTCAAATTCCACCAATTTTTTCTTTGGTCTTCGATTTATCTCTCGGTTCTCTCTAGATTAGATCAGATTTTATTATGTGGCTAATCTTACAATTCTACTGCGACCTCTACAGATCTATTGATATGACAGGCAGTCTATCTGGAAGCGCTTTTCAATTTCCTTCTCTAGGTTACAGAATCTGCAGATGGCTTAGTCTGTCAAACCCAATAATTTTGTATGCTTGTTAAGCTCACAGTGTTCTGTTAAAATATCAATTATAGCTTTGTCAGTTTTCCTATCTTCGTTTATTAGGTCTGCTGTAAATGCTGACGAATGTCCTCTTTTGAACCATTTCGCCTGTCTGTGTCCTGGTAAGAATACCCACCATTCTAGAGATTTCTGCGCCACACAATCACTACCCTGTGACTATATTTCGATCTCGTAGCAGCTGCGTCAAGGGGGTGAGTCAGTCGCTCCTCCATAAACTTTCGTCAGCACTGTACCAGTCTAAGCGTTACAGATCTGGGATTGCAGACCTCCATCCACTCTATGCGTTACAGATCTGGGCTCCTGGGTTCGCAGACCTCTATCACACTTTTAGTGATTTGAATAGCTCCAGGTAACCAAGCCGCTCTTTGCTACTTTCCAGCCTCGCAGCTACTATTTGCAATGTATTTCTCCACCACACTACTGATCCATAGGCTATAATCGGTGTAACAATCCTTCAGTTTGGTCATTGGTTCGTTTTTGGGGCAGATTCCCAGTTTTACCCGCACATATTCTACTTTGTTTGCCGAGGGCAATCAACCAATAAAGTAGCAGTGGCTTAACATTCAACCAAAATGTCATACAATTCGGAACCACCGTTTAATAGTTATTTATGATACAAGTGCGTGAAGTTATACTTTATACTTTTGCGCACGAGTTGCGAAAATGCAAGGCACGAGCGTAGCGAGTTCCTTTTTCGCAACGAGTGCGCAAAAGAACTTCACTCACAAGTGTCATACAAAACATTATCTACGACCACATGAAGAAAAAATGAAAAAATGTGCTCTGAAGGGGTTGAAAAACAAAAATAAATTTTCTGTAAACAAATATGTACAACGATTTCTAATTATTTAAATTCATATTTAGAGTAAGATGAGAACAGTTGGGCTTATACAATCAAAGACTCTTCTGGGTGACTACAACCTGTTGAGATCAAAAGAATGCATAAGTCAAAGTAAAACTGCGCTAAGAGTTTTGACAGGGATCCTAACGGGATATTGTCGCCTGAATGGGCACATGAAAAAGCTCAAAATAGTGGAGAAAGAAGAATGCAGATATTGTGGAATGGAAGAAGAAACCTCCATCCACATACTTTCCAACTGCACAGCACTCCAGAATCCTAGAGTACAGCACCTGGGAGATTACTGGATAGAAGAGGAACATTTGCCTAAGTTGAAGTCTGCAGACATCCTAAAATTCCTCCGGGAAATAGGACTAAAGGAACTACTAGTTTCTGAGACTCTCCTCAGAAACTGAGTAGAAGTGAGGGGGCACAATAGATCTTTTAGGTCTCAGTGAATGTCACCCCAAAAATCACACATACATACATACAAGATAAGAGCAATCAGTTAAATTACTAATTATAACATTGTCTTTCTCTGAAATAACAAATAATATTCTTCACTATATCTGTTGCTTCTGTCAAATTTACTGCTAGCACAAATGTTTATACAACAAACGACTAAATTCAAGGCAGCTAGATAATTACGCAGATGAAAAAGAGTGTGAAAATGAGAACCTTTATTTAAAAAGCATTGGTCATTACGCACGCTTTTTGGGTGTTATAATGGAAGTCCCATAAAAAAAGTGTTGTTCATTTACGCACGCTTTTTAACGTATGTATAATGTATGATTTCACACATTTTTTTTATTCGTACATACCTAATTTCAAAGATGGTCGTAGATAAAAGTTGGTATTGAGAAAATTCCGGTCAAAATTCACTTTTTTCAAGGAGTCGTCCCTTCGCCGGCGCCACCTCAGCCTCCTGGGCCTATTGTGGATACTCCTAGTGTTCTAGCTACAGCCTATTCAGCCAATCCGTTCCCTGTATTAGCTCATACAGGTTCTTTGCCGGTTGGTTGTAGAAGTCTTCTGGAGTAATTTGGAGTCCACCATACAGTTTCTGCCTCCTGTGGTCCAGCGTTTCACAGTTGCATAGTAGGTATATGCAGAGCTGTTTCGGTATCCTTTTTGCATCTTCTGCATGTAAGGTCTCCGTTATACAGCCCTATTTTGTTCAGGTGCTTCTTTGTTTGAAAGTGTCCCGTAAGTAGTCCCGTTATGGTGCGTAGTTTGTTCCTGCTTATTGAGAGCAGTTATTTCGTTACTTTTTCTAATGGCTCATTCATTCATCAATTTCTTCGCATGTATTTGCCTGGGCGTATTCTTCCAGTGTTCTGTATCTGTAAAAATTTGAAGGGTGGGTGACCCCCACAGCACTTAGGCCACAATTGGCCCATTGTGCATCTTTCTGAGGTTCAGACTTCCTTCTGGCTCGTCATCCAGCCTACTTGTTTGAAGTAGTCGATAACTTCGCCGGAAGTAAGCTCCCTCATGCTGGCTTGTGTTAGCCTAGGCTAACTGCTACAGCTGTACTCGCCGAATACGGAAAACCTGAGTCTACATCCTCTACAGAGTGAAGTGTCAGACAGACCCAGTCTGTAGAGGTGTTTTCGTAGGTGGCAGTGACCGGTCAGAATACCCGTGGGTGTCCGAAGGTTCTGTCTGTCTTTGCTGTCCGGATACTGCAGCAGTTCCTTGGCAAGCCTGCATCCTTCTGCATCGTCCCATCTACCCTCAAACTTATCAAGGGAGTGTTTCTTTATCAGGTCAATCATGGCCGACGCCGACAGACCAATGAAAGTGCCAGGTCCCAAGAGTTTTTGGGAGGCTGCTTTCCTGGCTAGTGAGTCGGCAATGTGGTTACCTTTCGATTTACTGTTCCCCTTGATCCAGCCTAGAGTGACTTCGTTGTTGCTATAGGCTTCGATCAGGGACATGTGACACTCCAGTACTAGGCCTGATGTGATACGTGGTCTGTTCAGGGCTAGTAGTGCTTGCCTACTATCCGTAAGGATGTGAATTTTTTCACCTGTGCTTCTTTTGGTAATCTCTTTTGCGGCGATGTAGATAGCAGTGAGCTCTGTTTGAGCAACGCTGACAGTGTTTATTGTGTTGTTCTTCCACTCACCATTTTAACCATAACCTAGTTGAGCATCTGGGGATGCCCACACTTGGTTCGGGTCCGTTCATCAGAGTTGACGATCCTGCTCTTGCGAGTTTGTCAGATTTTTCATTGCCAGCGATTCCTTTGTGACCTGGGACCCACTTTAGTATTACACTGTTCCGTGTCGCCAGTCTTCTTAGTTCTTCGACGCATTCCCATACCATCCGAGATGTTCCCCTTGAGCTCTGAAGTGCCTTAAGGGCAGCTTGACTGTCACTGTAGATCTTGATCTGCCTGTTGCTGTAGGCTCTCATGTTATTTGCCCTTGCACATGCAAGTATTGCATAGACCTCCGCTTGAAATACCGCACGCACGCTTTTTAACGTATGTATAATGTATGATTTCACACATTTTTTTGGTTCGTAAATGCATAATTTTGAAGGTGGTCGTAGATAAAAGTTATTATTGAGGAAATTTCAGTCAGAACTCACATTTAGTCCTGTATCTTAATAAAAACGGATGTAGATAGAGTCCAGTTTAAGATACCTAACCAAAATTCCATAAATATTCGATATTTCATATAGGAGCCTCAATACGAAGTAGCAGTATATAGAGTTTCTCTTTATATAGGTACAGAGTTTCAACATTTGCTCATTTTATATTTAATGGAGATGACGTACTTTTAATGATTCGAAACAAAGCAGAGAAGCACAGTAAATATTTGCTTGACAATTAAACCTTCCATATGCCAGAACAAATATTTTTACATTTTTTTTTTCAACATGAAAAGCTCAAGTGCAGAAATGGGAACATCACAGATTATCCCGGGGATATTTACCCTTTATGAATAATTCATCACCGACGTAGTATATTTAGAAACCCCGAACAAACACAAACCGACATATTTTACGTACACCCACAAATATGTTGTATTGCTTATTATGAGGGACTCCGTTCGTCGTTCACTTCAACAAGTTGGCTCTGATTAATGTTTATGGTTGACTAGTTGTTCGGGCGAGAGGGTAATTATCCAAGGTTAGCAATCTATTACAGGGCTATTTGGAATTATAATGTTTAGATGAATGGTCTGTATATAGGGAAATACATATGGAAAGAGTATCCGAAAGTGTATTCAAGTTACCCCCAAAAATATTAACTCGCTGTTAAGTAATTCTGATACATTAGAATTATTCAAAAAATGTAATTATTGTAAGAAGAAATAAAATTCCGGAGGGGACAGTGAGCTGGAGAATTTTTCACAATATTCCGTAGACTCGGTATCTCGCCTTAACAAAAGCACATAATAAGTTCAACCTACGATAAAACACCGTTCTGGAATCGTTAGGAATTATTTTATACGCAAGCGCCAACTTCGCATCGTCCCAAAACTGATAGAAGATGGAACGGTTTTGGGCGTACTTTAACATCGTATAGCGACCGTTTTGTTTATGTAATAGTAACGGACAATTATTTGTTTAACTAGGCAGCAAAGTAGTAGATTGACTGCCGAGTTGAACATATAATTTTTTCTCCGATTGTTCATAATGATATAAGAGGATATTGTTTTTGCAAATTATCTGAGGAAAGAAAAGGTGGCCTATTCGTTCAAAATTGTAGTAATTTTACCATCAATGTTAATGACAACTGAACATATGTTTTCAAATTATTGTTAAAAGTGTTATGTAATAATTGCCAACAAATGTTTACGTCAAATGTCTTATTCCATTTGAGTATAATCACTTTGCTGACTAGACAGCAAAGTAACCACTTTGCTGCCTAGGCAGGAAAAGTAATACTTCGCCTATTGATATGTGTCAGCAAAATTAATATTCGCTGCCAATCGGAGAAAAACAATTGTACTGATATATTTTGTATAGCAATTATTCAAGAGAAGTGGGTAGCTTCGAAATGAAAAATCAAAAGATATTCTTATTTTCAATTTTTGGTTGTTGAAAAAGAAGCCCCCTCATCTTCACTGGTTTCTTCCAATGGAAAATCGCTATCCCCTTTGTCATCCACAGGTATTTCCTGAGTCACAAATATTAAATCTAGGCTCATATTAATTTTTAAGTGGCGTTATTACTCTTTTTTTAACGTTTCCCCTCTTCAATAATTTGGTTAATACTTAGTTGAGTTACGAACAAACAATTCATTTCCGTTAACCTAACAATCTTTGAAAATAACTGACAAAATACTCACTTACAGCGCATGTCAGTCCTCACAGTTCCTTCTTTCGATCGAGTATAGAAATTACCGTTCCGTTGCGGCTCTAGAACGATCACAAAATGGCTGGAGCGCAAATAGAACCGTAATATCACGGTCACGAATAGCTTGGAACGGCATTAACTATATTATGCACTTGCTAGAATGGCTCTTTGCGAGGTTGGAACGAACCTATGAGAGTTTAAGAAATTCTAATACTTTGTTTATAATCATTTTTTTACAAACAAAGTATTGATTTTATGACGTGTGTATAGAGAAAGGGCTACACGACGCAAAACATTTTTGTGACAATTATTTACATTTTTTCAAGTGTGCAATAAACAAGGCAGTTCCAAAAATTTCTTAATTAAGAATTACCTAGCTTGTTAAAAAATCTGCTTAAAGAATTTTTTCCAGCGGCAATGTTGGAGATAGAGTTCCGGAAGCTAGGACTTTTTTTCCTCTTCAAGGGTCCTTTTTATCAATTCCTCATAATTTTCAAGATATTTTAGATAATAGAACTTCACTGTTTATAATCAAACAATATTGAATTAACATAGTTTTTTTTTACAGATTTTTACCGGTCTCGTTTTTGCTCAAGAAATGCGATATGCCTAAAGGTAGGAGAATGTGAAGAATAACAAAAATAGAAATAATAGATCATATTTTAGGAAATTTCCCTTTTCGAGCTTTTATAGCAATTAATAATTATTTTTTTCCCATTTCTGACAGTTCTTGATTATTTTTTTCCATATTTAATTTTTTAATTCAAATATTTCTGAAATTTCATAAATCTAGTTTCCATTCTTGTTATTTGAAATGTGTGCCTGATATGTTGTTACTATTCACAATTTTTTCGTATTGTTTGTTTTACTCTCAATAATTTCATAAATATATCAAATACTGGAGACACCCCAGTGGGGAGGAGAGGATATTTTTATATGGATTTTGTTTATGTTTCTTCTCTTCCAGGTTCATTTAGCACTGCAACCTTCTGTGAGCAAATCGGAGAATCATTTATGTTATAGTTAAAATTTTATATCTTATATTTCAATTAGAAAGTTATCAAAACAAGAATAATTGAATAAATACAAAAAAATATATACTGCATAATACAAAAAGAATCGCTT
>CAJUYI010002043.1:0-37979 GCA_910591695.1 Galerucella pusilla
CACCCTGTATATGTGTGTGTAGAAAGTCAAACATAACATAAGCATAAGCTAAACTTCAAACGATTTTTGAAAAGAAGACGAAATAATTGTGGTCCTATGTCAACCCTAGTGTAGCTCACTCTTCTTTTAGGTAATGTACGTCACAGGTTAATAATTTAAATCATCCATAAGTTGAATTTTCCAATCAACAAAAAAAACTAGAGAGAATAAAAGTATTGAAGATAATTGATTTCCCATTATGCTTTTGTCTACGACTAAATATTGACATTATGAAAACATTATATTTTTGTTAAATTCAATACCTTATTGGCCTCCGATCTTTTTGTTTTCATAGACAAATCATATAATGGGCTACCACAAGATACGTACATAATAAAAAGCTACTCACTATTAGGCATTGAAGGAAATGGAATTGTCAAACAGCTCACCTACCTGTAATAAAAAAGAATATTATAAATATGAAATATATGAATACGATTGAATTGGAGTGAGAGCACATTCACTTTTTTATATATTTTATGTTGTGAATGGAATATGGAATCCACATATTATGAGTTATTCTGCTTTTGAAGAAAATAGTATTATAGGGGCTACTTCAATTTATATATTTTAACAAAAATTTTTATAACCAAAAAACATTACTCATATTTGTTTGTGATTATACGTTTACTGGTAATTTATCAATCATATGAATATAAGTAGTATAATTTCCATTGCGCTCATGCCAATGTTAGCACAACCATTGTTTTTTTAATGAAACTTTCATATGTTTTACATAGATTATGATCGTAAAGTAAATGGACAAACATGAACCTTGCTGTAAAAAAGCTTACAACAATAAAATTTTTCATAGCATAATTTTTTTTTAAATGGAATTGATATTTCGTTCAGAGTTTACAGTAATGGGAGATTCAATCTTTTGCCTACCATTCCGGAATATTAATATAATGGATACCAAAAATAGGTCGGAATAGTATATTATTATTGTGTCACGAGGGCAGAAAATAAGCTCTAGCAGCCCGAGAATATTAGATCCACGAGCGAGCGAAGCGAAGCAAGGCAGCGAGGGCAGCGTTAGTATAAACCAAAGAATGTTGTTACATTGTCCCATTCCGAAGCTCCAACGTTTTTAATAGCATCCCTAACCGTTGTAGCTCTTGGTTGGTGGCTATTAAACTGTTTACTGTCCTGATATCGATAATTTTGTATGGTTTTAAATGAAACTAACTGTTTCTAAATGACTCCACAATATATTTGTAAAAATGTGTAAATTGCAAGTAAATTATTGACAATTGTTTCGATATAAATATCATCGTCAATAATTTACTTGCAATTTACACATTTTTACAAATATATTGTGGAGTCATTTAGAAACAGTTAGTTTCATTTAAAACCATATGATGAGTAGATTCCACGAAGTGAGGGTTTATACAGTTAACTCGATAATTTTGTAGGTAATAGGTGTGCGAAAAGTTGAGGAAATTATTATTACCAATTTAAATGGAATATATATTACAATGATATTGTTTAAAAAAGTCTAACAACCAAGTGACTTGCACCACATGTCATAATACACAACTCCAATTGATCGGGAATCCCAGCACAATATGGCCAACGTGTCAAAGTCAAGTGTTCTGGGGTCTATATGGAGAAAATCACGTGTCAATAGATGGCACTGAATTTTTCAATATGGCTGCTACAAGGGTGAACAACAAAGGCACGCGGCCGGTCAGCTGATGGCATGACAGTAGTCTGTCACAGTTTGTGAAGGTTAGAACTAGAACTTTTATCACGTTTTTATTGTTTTCGTACACCTCATCGATGTGTGATTGTTTTTATCTCAGAAAAGTACTTTCAATAGCTATATTACTTTACCATTTATACTCAAATTTTAAATCACAGATTTTAAATGATACAACAAAATTATTGGCATCTGATTTTGTTGTTCACCTTTATTGAAGTTAGAAAGGAAATTAACAGATGTCGCCCACTTCGTAGTTTTCGCCAATTCACTAACAGTGAAAGCTCCAACGAAAATAAACACTCATAAAGTGCGCATGCGAGCTCTCTCAAAATTGCAAATTATAATATAGCCCGCATGCGCACTTTATAAGTGTGTACTCTTATAGGAGCTCTCGCCGTTAGTGTATAGACACCCTGGAATGGTATATGGTAGCTGCGTTCGTTATTTGCGTCCGATTAATCTTTTTAGTCTGAATCGTTCCTTTATTACATCTAGAGGTAGGGGAGGTAAATCTGAACTGTTCGGTAATTCCGCTCAGATCAGTCCGATGTAAATATGTTGGCTCGGAATATTTTGACCGACGAGAAAGATTAATCTGTTTATCTGTCATGTTATGAGGTTATGTTGTAGTCACTCCTGTCAATAGATAAATCTCGTACTGTTTGTTGACCACGAATAGCGACCAAAATTGCCTCAGTGCTAAACATAGTCGTAAATAATGAAAAATAAAATCTAAAACGACAAATTCAAACAAAAAAATAGTATTCTCTAAAATAAAAGACAGGCAAACGGGAGGTTAGAAGTTCGTTTATATGTATGATTGGTCGGGCCGTTCGTTAATAGCAATTTGCTCACATTAATCTGTGATCACATGACCAAAAATCCGTCGCCTCTGCGATGCAAATAACGAACGCAGCTGGTATAGACTGGAGTAAGATTACAGTATTTTCAAGGTTATGTCGTTGAGAATCATTATCTCAGATGCAATATAAATACTAACTAGAGTCAAAAAAAACCAATCTGGGTAGTAGCCAAACTATAAGAAGCCAAACTTCATTTGGATTTCTTGAAATAAAAATCTTTTTCTCTTAAATACTCATTTTCTAGTTCACAGTTCCATTTCTATTTGAATATCTAATAAAGTATCAAAAATGTGTTAGCCAAATACTAAATAATGATGCTTGATGGACTAAAATTTTAAAATTATTTACCAATTGTTTTGAGGTGTGGAGTTTGAATCGGAAAATATACTTTTGTATTTATTGTCGTAAACGAAATTTTTATTGGTTTCAATTTTCTTGTCGTTTATAGTCCAGGGCATTTAGGGAAAATTAAAGAAGAAATTTTGGAGCACAACAGATATGGAGATACGGTTTTCTGCATTGTGTTCAGGAAGGTCCCAGAAAAGACTGGGAAAAATGAGGGGTTAGCACTTTTTTAAAAACGTCCTCTTGGCCAGAAAATGCATTTTGCAAATTGCATCACTACCTGCACCATTATGGGAACGATTGGAAACTCGGAAAAATCACTCGTAAATCGTTACTTGGGCATTTAGAATTACATGGGGGTGCACGGGGGGTGAATTGGGAGAGGAATGGCAGCGTGCATGATAATCGCTCCAAACTCATTACTTGGAGGTCCCCCGGGGGGTCATTCTTGGGAGGAAATCGCGTAGTCCATGTAAATGACTCAAAAATCGTTACTCGGCGGTTTTTGGGGATGCCGATATCTGATGTGCTCCAAAATTTCCATTATGTTTTCGAAATGCCCTGGACTATTAGTAAAGCATAGACTGAAGAAATAATGTTATAGCCGTTTTCAAATCCAAGTAAACAATATCACATCAACTTACATAAAATTTACATTGGTGAAACAAGAAAATATTACCATTTTTCACTTTAGTAATACGTATAACTAGCACCCGTATTCAGAATACTCAATTTAAATATAATGGCACCGTAATATTTCTACCGAGCCGTTATTTTTGGCAGTTCTCTCTGTTAATTTCTTATAATGAAACCGTCAATATAGCCAGCCGTTATATATGGTTATATATTTTTTTATTGGTGAACCATTTTACCCATTTAAAGCACGCCTCAGCGTGTTTAAATCGAACTTTCAAACACGCGCGTTTTTTAAAGTTACCATGGCAACATCAACAACTCGAGAAACGAAGTCTAAATGACAATTTTTTTAATATTGAAAATTAATACTAGTAACATTCTCAGAACTCGATGAGGTTGAACTTCCATCAAAATGCAAATTGGTTTATGCTTTTATTATTTTACAACTCAACCATTTCTTATTTCAATTTCTTGTTGCTGTAATAGTAATAGATGCCAGTATTTATAATTTCAAAGTGCACCAATAAAAACGAATAGCGTAAAGTATTCGTGGATAACTGGTCTCTAAAACACTTGCTCTTATACTTTAATATACTATTTTTCCATGCCTTTCCGGTGGCTGGAACATAGTCACATGTATTTTTCGTTTGAAGACACTTCAAAGTGAGTTATATAAAGGATTCAGAACCTCCACTCAATATTATGATTAAATGGACTTTTATTTCGAGCTGAAAGGTATATGGACATTAATAATAACTTTCTATCTTTTCATCATCATTGTAGATATTGAATTATGTTAGAAATAAATTTTTGTGAATCCATGCCATTTAAGAGCAGCCATTGATGTATGGGTTTTTTATTTCAGACGATATTAATATCTATCCACGAATTTAATGATATATCATGGATAACTGTTAAATCCAGTGAAACGGGTGGAAATAAACGTCGGTAGCTTAGTTACAAATTTGTTAATGGAAAAACTGACAGCATTATATCTGCTACAACCAATGGAAAACAACAAAAAATATAGGAAGTAATTTATCACCCCAACACCCTCTCGAGATAGAAACGCTTTCGTCGGTCCCAAGTACAAGATAGCCACTATTGCCTTTTCTTACCCTTGTCTCACAGGACCCGTCCTTAAAATCTTTCTGTATTCGGCAAGAGACCGGTGTTCCACTTTGCCTAAGTTATTTATCTTGCATTTCCAGACACGCTCTAGGAGGTGTATTTCGACTGGGAATATTGAGTGGTCCCGAAGATACTATTTGTAGTGCTGCTCAACATAATTTAGTTAGAAAAAACATCGAATTGGCGGTTTACATTCAAAGAGTTATAACACTTTACTGAATAACAATATTTATCACTTTTGTGTTGAGTGCTGTAAGAAAAGGTATGGAAATGAGTGAGTGCATCTATCCATTTTAGAAAAACAATAATAAAAGTAGCGAACGCATCTATACAACTAGCACCGGCATCTATACAACTAGCACCGGAAAGATAAAACACGTATAGAAGTATCATAACAGGCTAATACAGTATGTATATGGTTGAAATAATACCCTTCTTGGTGTGCGTCATCGATTGTTAATGTCCTTCTAACACATTACGTAGGAAGAAATGGAAAAAATGCAGGTCTGTGATTAATCCTAATCAAAATATCACAATAATGAACCGTTCAAATGTATTACAAACTTTAACCCTACTCTTTGATTCACAAAAATGTGGTTGGTTGATGTTTAGATTACGTGCAAGCGCAACCTATCAATCAAGAGTTTAAATTACTATGAAGGCGTTACTTTCGTAGCGGTAATGTGTCTTACGACTTTTTCTACTGTCACACTGACAGTTCTCGTCAGGTCTGTACTTTATTGTTTACGGTCAATTTTTATTTATGAAAAGGTAATATCAATCTTATTGTTTTATTTATTTAAATAATACAAAAATATGCAAGGATACACGGAAAAACATCAGTATTTCGGAGGTTCTCAAGTATTTTCAGTCAGAAAAAGAAGCTGGTAATTATTAATTTCATAGCTTTTTCGAATTTGGCTGAATACGATTCTGATGATTTTATTTATCAAATTTAAAGTTAGCTATATGTCAAAATAGCAAATAAAATAAACGACATGCCGAAAACCCGGATATACGTCACAATCGATAACGCACACCAAGAAGGGTATTATTTCAACCATACATCATTTGGACAAAAAAAAATAAGATAACTTGTTGAAATTTCAAACCTAATTGGTTGGATTTACTTCTCATAAAAACCGTGCTCTGCGACCTTCGCAAAGCTTCGGGGACCCCGTGATTTAGGGAAAATGTTATGGTGAAGAAAAACCATAGAACAAATCAAAAACTTTATTCATCACTTTTCCATGTTTAAGGTTTTTCCGCCCTCAAGTGGCCGATTTAGTTCTGGGTCCCGCAGGAGTTGAGTCCGCCACTGTCTAGATCCCTCCTTATTACTAGACTTCGGATGCCAAACCTTAGGTCTTCCATGTATTTAAGAGAAATATCGTAGAGCAGATCAGCCCAGTCAGGCCTACACACACAGTAGTGCAGTTCCTTATCTTCTTGGCAAATCCTACCTATGGTTCTGTCTGCCAATCCAATGTCATCAACGAGTTTGTTAAGTCTACAATGCTATGTCAGAAGCACAACCAGGAAATTCATTGTTCTCCCATTCTGGATCAGTAGGTATTCCATGAATTTTGGCGAGGGTTCCTTGATGAACTCTTGCTCGTTTCTTGGTGCCCTGTTCCATCATTTTCGAGACTGCTTTTTCATCCAAGTACTTTAATTAGTTTATTGCGACAATACTTTCAATCCTAATAAGGCTATATTTTCCAAGTAAGTTGATAACCTGTCAAGGGGTTTACTCTATCTACATGCCCTGGGCGCACGAATACATCTCCTGAAAACCTACGTTCAGTTTCTGTCTATGTGAATACTTTTGTGGAAGGTAATCCCCAATCAAAACAAATTGTTTAGAAAACTTCTTTACATTCTTAAGGTCCGAAAACCATTCTCACCACTTGCACATTGGAATAGAATCATAGTAAATAGCAGATGAACTAGCAACAGTAGGGGCTGGTATCAGCACTAATATAATATCGGAAGGAATAAGTAGGAGTTGAATGAAAAACTAGAAAAGCAGATCATTAGAAGGATCTAGTAGGCATGAGTCAGTGTAAAATACTCACGAAAAACTAGGACCAGGCGAGGTGGAAATGGAAGGACCAAGGGACGTCCACACAACCAATGTGGACACCCATTTGATACATGGCGATCCTGTCAGGAGTAGCAAAAAAACATTCACGTGTATTACGGACAAGCCAGTGAAAGTGAACAATAATTGCGAAAGACAAGTGCTACATCAACAAAACAAAAACTTTAAGGGCGGGTTTATCAATGCCCGGTTAAATCTGTCAGCTTCGATGCCCTCAGCTATCTCTAGCCGCCAGTCAAAGTTTCTGTTACAATAGAAAGCGTTTATCAATGCACCACATAACTGACAGCTAGCTAACTGGAGGCTAAGTGTAATTTTGCATTTGACAACCTTGTTCGGGTTATTAAGGTGAGTGCAATGTTGTCAGAGTTCAAATTTCTCATTTTAATTTGGTGTAAGGAGGATCACCCGTTACATGAAATATACATATTATTAATTTTATTCGCATATTTTGTTACAACACACTGAATCGAGAATATAGAGGTGAAAGTTATTATTTTTCTATTTTATCGTAAGCTTACTTTGACAACATCGTGGAAAATTTCACTTGTCACTGTCACAATTGTGGTACTGTTATTTTTATTTCGTCTATCTTGAGCTTCGTTGAGTTGTTTGCATTGGAGCATGTTCACAAAAAAAAAAAGATTTCCCAATTTCACGGAGTCAGAGCGACAATTAGGTACTTATGAGAGTAGCCGTTCACCATAAAAGTATAATAGAATGCAAAAAGACGGTTGCTGTGACTTGGCGAGAAAAGCTGGAATTTGTAGGAGTATCATGAGAACACTGGGTTTAGATAGTCGAAACCGAGTAATAAACTCGACATCATCGAGCTCTTTAAAGAGATTCATCCGTTCTTCAACAGTATATGGTCGTCTTTCCTACTCTACAAATTCCAATATTTCGCCAAGCTCCAAGCTCTTCATCGAAAAGGTCGTCAAGTTCCTCAAGATCCATTGACAATAACAATGAAATAAAATACACGCAGAACCTGGATGCTACTAAACTACTATAAATGAATCAAATAAGCTTCTCGATTTCACCCTAAACGATAATAATAGCACAATCAAATTTAAAGTTGAAATAATCTTTGTTGCAAAATGTAAGCAAACATGAAAAAATCATGACATAGAGTTGTCAGTTAGAATATATGGTCAGAATAACGGAACACCACTTTCTCGCATTTGACTGTATGTTCTATGGTTAACATCAACTTGATAGTGGCAGCTAGGGTAGCCGAAAGTTTGACTGCCAGCTAATGCAAACTGGTAGTTGATAAACACTTTGACCAACAGATAAGATTTAGCCGGAGGCTACAATATTTAACCGAGCATTGATAAACCCGCCCTAAATAGACACCATATTTATGTATCTTCAAGTTGAGTTATTGTTAGTGATAATTATAGTAGGCTGAAAATAAAATATTTGCACTGTGGGCGGTATGATATTTTTCGGAAGCTCTACCGAAGGAAAGACCAGAAGTTACTGTTGACACTGGAAGGCAGCTTGTCCCGGCCAAATCTAGAAATGTGCTATACAATTAACCAGAAATTTTTTTCCTACATACAGGGAAGGTAAACATTTTTAAATATTATTTTCACACAATTTTAAGCAAACTAAGTTATCAAAATTTTGGTATCTCCGTTAGGGGGGAAGTAATTTCAAATTAATTTATTTTTTTTATAAAAGGGGAAGGTGTAATGTCTTTTAGGCATGAACCAGATCAGGAAATACATTAATCCATTCAAGTCAAGTTCAACGCTAAATAAGCAGTATGTGATTTATTAAGGTTACACGACAACAAATAACAATTGCATTATTAATTTATTCATAAATAATTCTTATTATAATTTAGTTGATTGATTAACTGATATTAATAGTATTATAATCTTTTAGTTATGTATAGTAATCGATAAATAATATAAGTACCGTTTCTCAGTGATACAGAGAGTTTTATTGAACATAAATGGGACCAAGGGACGTCCACACATCCAATGTGGACACCCATTTAATACAATTAAGAGTAGGACTGTGCTGATTGTCTTGATAGGGATCCGAACAGGACATTGTCACCTGAATGAGCAATCAAAAATGGTTACCAATACTGAAAGACTGAATTGAGACAAATCTTAACGAAGTTTGAGCTAGTTGGTGATCCTATGATGTAAATTCAATAATAATAAATCAGTCTGCAATACAGGGAAGAATAAATGAACATATAGGAATGGATAAAGTATCATTACTTCAATTAACTGATTTCAATCGAGTTGTCCAGAATGTAGTCGATGTAAATAGTGCTCCATTGAATAATAAGCGGGCCAAATCAAATATTGTTTAATTAACAATTCTAGCAATGCAGACACGCTCTGCGAAATTTTATCGTATATACAATGGAAACTCGCTTCATTTATAATGGATGAAGTAATAAAGAGTTTAAACAATAACTTTAACTAGTTAAACGATTACGCTATTCTAAAATTCAATTAGTTTTACCTCTTTCCTTTTTTTTTTCATCTAAGATTAACGCTCCGCTTCCGTTTATTCTTTGCCTCAGCTAGCAGAATTTAAACCTGAATCAAATGAGAATATGGAACAGTTTGAAAACTAATCTCATTATTAATTAATTGACTTCCGCGTTTGATTTAAATGACTACACGAAACACGAACAATTAGGAACGGGAGAGTTACACTTCACAGTAGTTCAGTTCAATTTCCACCAGAATATGAAACTGTGTGTGAGTTGTTAGTTTCAAATTAGGCTAAGATGGTATGAGGACGATTTGCGACTCGCAAGTTTCGGTAATAGGATGAACGGCAACAATTTCACTTATCTAACGATGTCAACGCTAAAATGAATTCGGAATATTCATCGTGTGCTGTTTACGACATCAAATTTTGACATATATAATCTCCGTTTAATGAATTTTCGTTCCTGACGAAGCTTTAATCGAAAATTCTATTTAAATATACGTGAACATAGTTTTATTAAAATAATATATCCCATCCAATCTTAACCAGCTATTAATTTTTCCCACATAGCTGAAATGGGGATGAAATATATATCTCCATCTTTCATGGTGTTGATAGTATAAACTACTTTAACCTACTACCAATATGTAATATCAAAGATCACGATACTGATATGAGTTTCGTGATGAGATACTTTACCGTTCTAGTGCGGTAGAGTAAAGTCAATTGGAAAGTACGTGTCAAAGTTGACAGTTTGCAGAATGCACCAGTCTTCGAATCGCTTATATTATTTTTCGTATCTATTGCGGGATTTAGCGAGTACTAGGGTTTGTATTGCGTTATTTGCAACAAGTTCTATATCAGAATCCACACTTCCGTAGTCGGAACTCATGTCGATACAATTATACCAAACTGAAGTGAACGCGTCAAAATTGACAGTTCGCAAAATAAATCAACAATGCAACGATTGCTTGTTACATGATTCTAATATCATTAATTTCAGGAATATTGACTAATTTTGAGTAAATAATTAACATTATTGGTAGTAGGTAAAATATTGTACCATATTCGTATCGTGAATTCATATTACGATATTCAATGGGTTCCCATCTCATTTCGTGATATGAATCTTCACGACACTTATATCGTAAATATCTATTACGCAAAGAAACCAGTGCGGAAAACACAATTCAAAAACGCTTGTTAAGTACCACACAATCCAATCCTAAAAATCAGAATCAATAACAAAACATACTCTGTACAAACGAAAATGAATGGATAAATAAGAATGAATTCAAATATGTGTTGAGGTGCAGAAGAAATAGAGGAAAAGAGTGAAGACACCACGTTAAATGATATGAAAGCTGATCCTCTGCATCTCAACTCTTACTAGGTATTGAGAAAATCATAGTACCCTGTATTAACCTGAAGAGAATAAAAATAATAGTCTGTTCATTTTATCAGAAATTCTGTAATGGAACATCAAATTTGAAAATTTTTGTGCGGTAATGGCATTTGCTCCAAAAAAGACATTATTCCGTGACCTAATTTCAATTTATCCCTTGGTTTTATTTGTTTTATTATAGTTTTATATCTTGCCGAGATGTATTTTGAAATTTACCATTCAAACTTACTTTTCCTTAAGTACATCCTGTAGACTGTGTACTTAGAAATTTGTGGTGAAGATTAAGGCTTAATTGTATACAAAGCAGAAACAGAAAATAATTTACGGTTAGGCCCCAAGATTAAGGAGCTATTTAGAGAATATAAATGAGATTGGGTCTTGTTTTATTTTTTGTGGAAACAGCGGGTTATGCTTTTAAATATTTTTTACCGTGGTTGTGAAACTTATTTTGTGAATAGGTAATAACATGCCATTTGAACAATATTGATTTTTAGGTTAGGTCTGCATGCTGCTGTGAAAAGGAATGGTTAGTTATTGGAAAAGGAAGAGATATTTGAAAATGATAACTGAAAGTGAATACTGGAAAGCTGTTTCAATTAGCAATGCAAAGCATCTTTTTTGTAACGATTGAAAAGATTTTGAAGTTCTTCAACATATTTCTGAACCGGGTGTCTCGATAAGAATGATTATCGGCCATATAAGTAGTAGAGCGGTAAAAAACGTTGTGCATTGGAAACCTGGAAAATATGTCTACCGATAAATTTTGTAGGATAAGAATCTACAAAATCAACCTATTCGTCCTTTCTCCGTTTTATTTTAGGCTATTCGCACTGGCCTATATGTGGAATTTGGCCTATATGTGAAATTTTTTTTCCATTCAATAACATCCTCCAGCTGTGGACACACCATTAGAAAGTTTTGCTTGCTGCTCCTTTTGTTTAAAGTTGTCCTAGACAGCTGTTAGTTCGGGGAAAAAAGACCGAAGATAATCATTTCGAATGGCTGATTTTTCGTGTACAGTTGGTAAAAACGATGTACAAGAGGTTATGATGTTTCCGAAGTGTCAAATTGAACCTAACATTGTTTAACAATCAATTGTAATTGAAATTTTAACGATATTTTACATATTTCCCTTATATCTTTTTCTCCTCAGATTTCACTAGAAAAAAGTTAAATACTTTCTTATTCGCCTTCAAAAGACTTATGAAACTAAGCTTTGTACGAAAAATTAAATTGATTAGTTCCAAAGTTATTGATAATAACAGTTTTAAAAACAATTAAACTTCTGGCGTTTTGTGAAATCACTCGTTCTTAGACCCCGTTTTCCATGAGAAGAACCCATTAGAAGTCTAGAAGTTGTAGTCACATGTGCAAAGAAGCTGCACATAACAATATCTGAACATCAATATCGGTCAAAGGCTTGTCAGGCTTATTCGATAGCCATTCTTATCGAGACAAAAGTACAAGCCACTCTAGTGCAAGCACGACAGACTGTGATTTTAGTGAGTCTATAGTTCGTTCTCAAGAAAAACCGCAGGAAAATGAAATCACGTGAATATTGAATAACCAAAGCAAGTGGATGAGGCTGATCAGGGGCGCATTCTGCTAATATTTCAATGCGAGTCGTCCAATACGCAGCCGACTCAGAATAGATCACGCGTGGACTTTGTTCACATGCGTTTTCTCTTGGGACCGTCAAAGTCTGTCAAAGTACTGAAGGTAAACAGTTAACCTTCAGTCACTGCGTTTGTGTAATGGTACTGGAAACTTTGTTCGGTTAATTGTTATTTAAGATTTAACTCTTCCAAACAACCCTTTAACACTGTAAAATTTGAATAGGTGATATTTTAATCTAAATTATTACTCCTATAATAAAAGTTGTTAATTAAATGCCAATTTTCAGTTTCATGATGATACTCATTATAACACTGGTTTTCATTATGAAACTGAGAAGTTGACCAATAGAAATCTAGATTTTCAAATACTTAAGTGGACAGACCCAATATTTTTTGTGGAATGTCTGACAGTTTCCAAGAGATTGTTTTATGACAGTTTGAATCTTTTGCATTAGTTTTTAAAAGAAATGTCGAGCGCCAGACCAAAAATACTTGAAGACCAAGGCAAATACATATTATTCAAACTTATTATTTTTGTTAACAATAATTTATTACTAATATTCTATAACAATAACATACTTATACGCTGTATGATATCACGACAGCCATGTGTTCCCGTGGCACAGTGGGTGAATGCGCCGCATAAGTTTTTTTTTCCGATCTGTTCATTCCGGGTTCGAGTACCGGGTAGTGCATTTTTTTAAATATTTTTTCTAATCAAATTTTCTCGTGGGAACAATAGTGTATGCAGCTCTCATGTAATGGTTATTGATGCACTCGCATTAACCATACGAAACTCGCCTTAGGCTCTTCGCGTATCCCGGTTAATGCTTGTGTATTAATAACTATCATTACATGATCGTTGCATAATATAGTATTATTCCACGTTTTCAAATTATCATTATTTTGAATAATTAAATACTAATTTCTTATAAAGGGAGCGTCTGCCTGTTACATGGGATCTTATTGTAGAAATTAAGATGACATCCCTGAAGGATGTTACCAATCACATCAAAATGAAGGATGGCAGGGAAAATAATTGCATTAATGATTATGTGACGTACCTCTTCAAGCTGAAAACAATCCTGTACATTGAGAGGATCTGCAGTAATTATATAAAAAAGTATTTTTATCGCAGCAATAATAATTATTGGAATGAAAATATCACTTCAATGGCATCCCAATTAATTATTAAATTATATTCATTGAACATAAAACATTTCAATGAACGATATTTTCAGTTACCGGATGGATTGAACTACAAATTATTTTCTAAATAATCCCATAAAATAAACAAAGGAAGCTTTAAATAATTACAAATGAATTACACATTTTCAATTTGTACATTTCATAAAATAATAGAAAACATTTGCGAGCTGCTTTCCATTGAAATTTAGTTATTGGCACATTTCCAGTTTCTCACACATTTATATTGTTTTTTTTTATTTGACATCAAGTGGTAACCTCTTTGATTGATTTTTAACAACTTCAAGAGTACTATCATAGTAACCATTTTTAATAGTAATATTAAATGCACTCATTAAAATAAGGTAGTATCACCCATCAACAGTAGTATGTTGCATTTATACTGCAAATAAGCGTGGTTTCATATCGATAGTACAGATTTATCATCAAAAGTCAATGGAAGTTCTCCGACCGTCCGACATTTTCACATCTGAGGTCCACAACATTGGAGAAATATTTTAAACACACCGCTTGTCTTTATGAAAATAGCTTAAAAATATATTGCATCAGATGCATAGATCACAGATCACTGGCTTTGATCCCCTATTATTTCTCAACCTCTGAGTAGACAGCGTGAATACCATGGACCTTGAGGCCTGCCGGTAGCTGATCAACTCCCTGTACCACTCCCTCAATGTAGGTATCAACCTCTTCAGACCTATTGCCACTGTTTCCACTCTATAGGTACTAATCATTTGTCACAAGGTCAGAGAGCTCCAGCAGCCCGAGACCATTAGATGCACAAGCGAGGGTAGCAAAGCAAGGGCGGTTGATGGTTGAGGGTGTTAAATCTTTTTTTACGTGTGTGACACCCAACTGTTTTTCGCCGTACAAATAAACCAATACATATATAACAGAAAAACTTCAACATTCACTGATTTTCAATTAAAAAATTCACGAGAAATGTCAAAATACTCGAGTGACATGTGGGAAACTTCAAAAATGTGACGTTGAGAATTTTCCGTCTTTGAGCTGCTGAACAAAATTCATACAACATTTATACAGGAGCTGACCTTCGAAAATTTATCCTAGAAATAATAAGGCAGTGGTTCTAAGAAGTTTGACCAATGACCATACATAATAAGTGGAAAAACCAACAGAGTTTGACACTAAGGTAGGAATATCTCTTCAATTATAACGCATTAGAAACTACAGAAGATCTGCATCCATCATCCTTATATGCGATTTGTGATTTTTCAAACGAACTAATTCTTATGGACTTCTATCTACCATCTCCAAGTAGTTTTTTGCTCCAGAATCCCAACCACTGCACGTTCGTGATTTTTGTCATCAGTAATAATATCAGACACTTTTGTTTTAGCCTGGAGTCAATTTTTATCAACTGTGTGGAACCCCAAACTGAACTTCCCCACTTGATTACCATCTACAACAACAATTTATTTTGGGGAACATACAGAAAATATTTAGACACAAAGTATGGTCCAATATTTTAGGAAATTATATAATTTATACAAGAAGCTGGCACATTCCAAATGTTCATCAATTTCCTTCGCCGTTGCAGGAATAATGGAGTCACACCAAGAGGACCAAGGTTATATCCTGCCTAAGGAAGAAGAAAAATAACCAGAATATTGGAAACGGCAAGTTTCGCTATGGTTCGAGAACGGCTTCGGATCCATAAAAATGAAGTATTCATTATCGAAGAAGATATCGTAGGTATTAAGGATTTTTTTTTTGATTCAGTTACTAGAACTGACTTCGACAAAATATCAAATATAAATATATTATAATACTACAACGTATGAAAAACAAATACAATTTAAAATTCAAAAATTCATAATATTATTTGAACAAAAAATCCTAAAGGAACTGAATAATTATCATTGTACCGAGCACAATCATTAATTCATCAGACGAATCTTTGAGCTATTCAGACGTATCAGTTCTTTCAACAGATTTGAATTTTGCTTCGACCACAAAATCAATACCAAAATTAGACATAATAAGCTCAATAGAACAAGTAAGTGATGAGCAATATGAGCATGAAAAAGAAAAATATAGGTTACGTTGTGAAGTCGTATTAGAAAAAATTTTGCATTGAATCCATTAACTTACATCTCAGCAAAAAAGGTATGGGTGACATTCGCTCGTTTTTATGTGCTTATACATCACGCCTAGTGTAGGGTTATCACAATTCTTTCCAAAAGAAGTATGTGCAAAAGGTATAAGTCAATTCGAAAAATAAATTTAAAATAAATTGCAAGAAGTCCCTCAATAAATTATAAAAAGAATAAAATTTGCTGCTTTCACAGTCAAAAATACAATCAAATCTTTGAATTATCAACCAATCCACTCAACACATTTTTTTCATAATCTGGTCTGGCACTGACGTGTTCTTGCAATGAGAGGGGCTAGTTTCATCATAAGTATCACTTTTTCCATGTTGGTATTTGAAAAAAAATTGCATGGGAGTTGCTTACACTATTTTTTCTACGAAGAAATTTGATTTAAAAAAATATATTAAAAAATGTACTACTCGGTAGTCGACCCGGGATGTACAGATCGGAAAAAACCTTATAAATTATTGTAAACAAAAATAATAAGTTTAAATAAATGTATTTGCCTTGGTCATTAAGTATTTTCGGTCTGGTGCTCGACATTTCTCTTACGCCCAGTTGTAGATGCATAGTTCAACTGTGGTTCTGCGTTGAACCGAGTTTAATTGCAAATTTTTGTTGTGAGTACGTCAGTCACTACTAATCTGTGATTCAAATAGAAGTTTACGTGATCGGTCCTCGAAGGGCGTTCAAAGGCGGTTCAAGAGGGTTTTGGCATTTGACGTTGAGTTGTTAACCTTGAAAAGTGAGGTTGAATATCTGATAAATCATTATTTCAATCAAAAAAAACGAATTATTAGAAGAATTAACCGACGATGGAGATTTTTTACAAATTTTGAATGGTTTTTTACATCCTAGAAGACCGCAAACCTTTAGAAATAGACCCAGTCATTTTGAAATATGGTCTGATATTGGATTTAAATGTAGATTTCGATTAGAAAAACGAACTGTGAGATTTGTAATCGATGTAGTCAAAATCGCAATGTTAAATTAAATTCAACAGCGCGGTTAAAAATAGTATTCTGAACCACCCGATGTAAAAAAATTGTTGAGAGCGCAATATATTACATCGTAGCTAACTTCACTAGTTTATGTTGTGTAGTAGAATTTACCTAATTTTTAAGTTATTGGTCCGATTATGTAAAGCAAGAGGTGAAGGAACCAGAAGGAAGAAGAGTTTTTCAGAGGAATTATTGATTTATCATTTTTATTTAAAAAATGGATAGCGTTTGCATTTCCTGGATTTTTTAAATGCGGCTCTAAGTATAAAATTAATTTCTTTATTTAGCCTGTAATAGGCAATGAAAAGGTCTTAAGGTATATCAAACGGATTTTCCTTTCTATACGCATATAATTCCTAAAAAGTATTTCAATTTATTCTCTAAAATTTGGCTTATTTTTTTGTTTCGATATTGCTAATACACACCGTCCCGAAAATGGGATGATATTGATGTTCATTTTGACTCATTTCATGAGAATTTACAATTCAACTTATAACAAACAGTGTCAAAACACTCCTAACGTCTAATATTTTGGTCGCCGAAAATGTTATTATACATCGATGTAAGTTACATCAAGAGCGTACAGAATAGCTTCTTCGTAACATCTCTCGACCTTGAAGATTTACAGCGCTGTTTTCTAACATTTTTGTACAGAATAAGGCCATAAGGATATTAAAATATTCTCTTCTTTCGAACTGAAATTTGTTGATCGTTTTTTATTTGCTTTCTCCATTAATTTTCCACACAAAATACAGCAACCACCACCTTTTTGTTTACAACCACATACACCTTATATACAAAATTGATTTATATCTACAATATGCTTTATACGAAATGTATTTAAGAACTACTTACCGATGATAATTCTCAATCAACACTGTCACTCAACGATCAAGTTTGGCATGGGACATTAAAATTTCAGATGAAAAGCGTAGTTCAGTGCAACCAACGTGACCTGAACGGCGTTCAACCAAACTAATGTTGATCTTGCACTCTACAACGAAAACCAAAATGAACTTGGTTCAAAGTTGACTGGCAGTTCAGTTGAACTAACGTTCACCTGTGACATCTACAACCGGCCCTCAAAAACCAACGCAAAAGATTTAAACTGTCATAAAACACTGTCAAACATTCTACAGAAAATATTGGGTCTGCCTACTTGGGTATTTGAAAATATAGATTTCTATTGGTCAATTTTTCAGTTTTATGATGAAAATCAGTGTTGAAACTGAGAATTGGCATTTAATTAACAACTTAAAGTATAGGAGTAGAAAAGATACAATATAAAATATTCGCTTTCATAGACAAAATTAACGTCCCCACGTGAAATCTAGTGCATAGCGTTACACCAATAATATGTTTAGATATGTGAGAAATAATTGTGGGCAGAAAGGAATTACGACTTATTAGCAGTGAAATAATTATCCGTTCCGTTGACAGGATTGTAGAAGAATCCCATGTATGATTATAAAATAACAGCTCGGATAGAAACCGTAAGTTAACCGCAGGAAAAGTGCCTAGTTTATCCAATTAATCTTGGCGTGATTGAAATTCTTCACGTGCTGCGGTAACGGTGGTTGACACCCTTGCTTATTTCGACGGAGCACGGTGACGGCATGTGTGACCCAACAACTGCTTAATAGTTACTAGTAAAATTGTCACCATTACTTTCAAACTAACAACAACGATTATTATAGTTCGTATTCAGGTGAAATAGTTTCACAACTTCCAGTGAATTTATTTCTTTCGGGGTTTACACTTGGCTATTCACTTGAAAAGTTGGAATGCAAAGCTTGAACCTAGAGTGGAATAAGGGTTAGGGTGAAAATGAAGAATGCAAGTTAATCTCAATTTGTGGTATCATCATAGGGAAGGATGGTGCGAAACGGTGATGTTAACCTATTATTTATTGCATTTTCTGATGCAATTAATAACTTTGGTGTAAACGAAATAACCTGCCTTCGTTTTATGTCTCTATCAGGAATTTTCGAATCCAAAATGTCATTGTTTCCGGTTCACCCCATGTGTAGGGGCAAATTGGAGATCATACCAAAAATACGAAATGAAATTTGTAGCTTTATTGTCGTATAATATTTAAACAAAAAGAAGAAAAAAGAATATTAAAGCGGGAAGGAAAAAATCATCTCAATCAACATTACCTTTAGAATCAAAAATGCGTTTCTTCAACCCTTTTCGACCTCTACAGTTTTCTTTCTCCTAATGTAACTCTTTTTTTAAACGCATGTTTAAATTCAACTCTTTCTTGTATGGAGACTCTGTAATGTCTTTTCACGATTTTTCGATGACCGTTTTGTGACAGTAAGTTTTGGCAAGGTTGGAATATCTTTGGTCTTTGGCGAGTTTTGAAGTACTTATGCATCAACTTTCTGCAGATGTCTTGGTGTTTGTGGAAGCTTAACACTCGATGTGATGATCTTGGCGTTTGCAAAAATTCTATGTATTGATGTGACAGACCTGTTAGACGACTAAGTGTTTGCTGAAGATCAGCATCCTGTCGTACAGATGGTAAGCCAGTAAAAAAATGTCAAGAATCCCTCAATATGCTGGCAAGAGACAACAAAGTGTCATAAAATATGCGACTGCAGATGATGAAATGGCAGACCAGTTGGGTTCTGGAAAAAACTTCATGGGTCCGGAACCATTTTGTGGATTCTCAAAGGGTTATATAAAAGAGAAAATCGAGAACTGGCTATTTAGGAAACACCAAGGCAGATGGGACACCTCATAAGGAAACCTCAATACCTAAATAGTTAACTGAATGAGGTAGACACAAGGAGCAAGTAATAACTACTGGAAATTCCTCCAGTTAAACTGGAGACCTATATTTCCTCAAGGAGACACAAAGCTTCAGGAATGGAAGTAAATAACATGGGAAATGGTACAAAGATTCAGTTCAAGTGTCTGGGCTGTTGAGCATTACCCAAATGTATGAATAAATGAAAGAGCCAGTTACCTCCAATCTTTTTTGCAAAGGCCCTGACAATTCAGTATCATTGGCTTCAATATTTCGATCCTCGTTAGATGGGTTATCGTTTGCCGAAGCAGCGAAAAAATCGCTTACTGAAAAAACCTCGTGATTTGTAGGCTTTAAGGCTGCTGCCTCATGAAAAGCTCTTCTTCCAAAAATATTCCACACTCCAATATCTCGCGTATAATCTATAACTTCAATATTTTTAGTATGGGACATATAGCCACCAAGCAAAAGCAGCACTATATTTCCCCAGATGCGAGAGACCAAGGAACACATTTTTTAATCGATCAAAAAATATATCTAGCTGCATCCAATCACTCATATGGCCCTCAGCTGTGGACTTGGTGGTGCGTTATCTGGAAGACAATCATGCATACACGCAAGGGGTGAAATAGACATTGGGGGTATAAAATTGTCTGGGGCAATTATACAAATTTCTACCATAACCATTATCCCTCGCTTTTGATCCGTTTGGTTGAGGATTGGGAGTGGCTAATGAGAAGACGAGCGAAAATTGTAACTATGTGAATTTGAATATCGGAACAGGTCGATAGATATATGTTACAACATGCTACAGAATGCACAAGTCAAACTAAAGCTGCGCCAAGAATTTTCACAGGGATACTATCGGAACATTGTAGCCTGAATGGGCACCTGAAGAAGCTCAAAATAGTGGAGGAAGAAGAATGTAGATTCTGTGGCATGGAAGAAGAAACCTCGGCATACTTACTAATTGCACAGAAAATACTGGGGCACAACACCTGAGAGATTATTGGGCAGATATCCTGAAATTTCTCGGGAAAGGAACTACTGGTCTTTGAGACTCCTTAGGAACTGAGTAGAAGTGAGGGGCACAATATATTATTTAGGTCTAAGTGAATGTCACCCTAATACTCATACATACATATGAGTATTTGTGTAATTTTTAATGTATTTTCCAGGTATTCATATTTATACTCAAATTCTATAGTGATAATTCTAAATATCTCACTTCATTATGTCATTTTATTAAATTGATATTTTAGAAAAGTTTTTGAAGGGAAATATGGATCAGCCTATTTGTCAGTTGTGTCTGAAAAGGAAGAAATTATCTAACTCACTTTCGAATGTGAAGCAGTGTCTCATTGGAGTTATAGACTCCTAGCGCTTGATGGAGGATTTCTCCAAGAAGGACCTGATAAGAAGATTGTTAATCATAATAAGGCCTACTTGTCTCATAAACAAGCAAAGGCGCAAAAAGTCCAAAGGTTGAGGTGTCAAGAATTTTAAGCATTTGGATGGTGATCAATAAATCCTTAATATTTTCGTTTATTTGTTATTATAATATCAGATGTGGTTTGAGGGAGCAATGAAAAAAAATCTTTTTCGAAAAAATAATTATTCCCAATTTTTGAAGTAGTACAATTCCATGAAATTTGGAAACAATTGTACTGAAATCCAACAAAAATATAAAAAAAACATTTTAAAAAATTCGTATACCATAAACAAAGACAACTAATGAAGTTTTTTTTTATGCTTCTCAACTTGTGAACGGAAGGTCAGATTTCGACTATCGAAATATCTTTCGAAAGGTCTTGAATTCAAGATTCACGGTATGTAAGTTTAATGTGCCACCAAACACGAAAACCCGAGAATATGACGCAATCTTTAAACGACCTTCTTGTAGAATCCAGTGAAGCAGTTTTCAAGTTTGAAAACATTTCCACATTTCAAAACCTTGTTATCGACACTTTATTCACACCGGACGGTCTTTTGGACGGAAACTTCCAAATTACCAGTATTTCTACCTAGTTCAGCAAACTAAGGAGTTTTCATTTGAAGTACACTGTGAATATGGAGAATAATTGAGAATATCCACTTTCTGCTTTATCTGGTGATAAAACAATTTCTGAAAAAAATTAATTTCGATAATATCAAAATGAAGTTGACAATCATATATTATATTAATATTGAATATAAAACTCACTAAAAAAATACTCCATAAATGTAGCCTTCAATAAGGCGATAAATGGATGTATTCATTTGAAAAGCTTCAGCAAATACAAAAATAAGGTTGCTGAAACGACAAGTTAAATTACAGGATATTTTTGAAATTGACAGATCATATATCACTTAACATGATGATCAGAATGCCATTTTTTCGAACGTTGCTAATACAGCAATATTTTTTCTATAACAATATTGTAGTTCAATATTGTTCTTCGGCAGTGGGATTCTAACTTTTCTATTTCACTAACTCGTTCGATCTCGAATACGATCTTTAACTCGATCGTATCTTATCATCCTTTCCACCGAATACTTTATTTATTTGGGTGCATTGCAAACAACGGTAAATGATTGAATAAATTTGGATTAACTTGACAGTTGCCTGTTAATGTTGTTATCTATTTTTATGCTTAAATTGAATGCTTTAAGCGAACAAATAATCCAACTATAACAACCGCTACACACATGAATAATTTTCATTGCCCCAAATTTAATTAGATCAACTGTTAAATAGCTCTGCGGCTGCCAACTCAGCCGTCGTAATATAATCATACATGAGATTCTTCTGTACGGTATTTCTCCTAGGTAAATATATGTTCCGAACTTTTGATGGGTTGAGGCCTGGATAAACAGGAGTGTGAAGGGTTTAAATACCATGACTAATGTATTGAGTCGTTTCAGTCCAGGTTCCTAATTAGTTTACATGGAAACCTTCATTATGCAAAATCGTAAAATTAATGTATCTTTATGTAGACGGTTTAGCGTTATAGCTAATTTGGATTTGCAAAGGTTCAATTAGCGTTTCCAAAATATCCACTAGTTTGGTATATATATTTTCCAAAATCAAATTGAACAATCAGGAAGATCCACAATAGATCAAATATTTATGATAGGTCTGTTACAACCGCAATTAAAAACTGTCAGAAACGATCAGAGAATAGTCGGCCATTGCAATAACTGATAGGAGTTACACGAACGTAAGCTCGTTCTTTGGTATGGTTAGTTATTCCCTGATTGTTTCTGACAGTTTCTGACTGCGGTTGGAACAGACCCAATGAGACAGTTACAGCATTGTGGTTATGAACAGAACCCAAGCTTGCATAATATGTTGTCTTAAGCCTATAAACAAGCCTATGATTCAATTGTAAGAATTGAGTTATACAAAGCTATAAAAAAAAACTAGGTAAACCTTCACAAAAATCTTTTCAGGTTGATGAGAATGACTTTACAAAACACTTGCAACAAAATCGTATTGGGAGGAAAAACATCAAAGCAATTTTAAGAACAAAAAAAGTTCCACGACTTTATTCAACATAGGATTGGTTATTTCAAGAGAAAGCTAGAGAAGGACATTCCAAAGATTCAGATCTAATTACAAAAACGCAAAATAAACTAGCAAAAGAAAATGCAGAAAAACTGAATATATGTTTATAAGGGAAAAAAATACGGACTAAAATATAGAATACGATGGTTGCACCTATATAGATGTGGAAAAGTGGATAATCTGAAATGTTGGCAGCAGAAAGAAGTGAAGGAAAAGAAATAGAGAAAGAAATATTCGAAGGAAGTGAAGCAGCGGGAATATTTTTAAACATATTGGAAGTAATAGCATCCAGAGAGACTGAGATTAGAATATATCAAAGTACATTAGGACTATCAGAGATATATGCATCCATATCTCGATATTTATCTGCTTGCATATATACAGGGTGTTTCTAAATTCATGCGACCCAATTCAGGAGGTGATCGCTCGTATGAAATTAAGATGGGCCTTTCCTATTACAATATTTCCTCAGCCCACCCCTTTTCGATATATCACCCTAAGGTGGAGACTAAAATTAGGTTTTTTCTCTCCTAAAATTTCAGAAAACCTAGAAACTTGAGATTCTGTATTTTTCGTGCATCTCCATTGTTTATTATGAATCGTATTATATTTTACATCTTTACTGTTTTCCACTCAGTTTAGAAACACCTGTTCAATTATTGAATAGCTTTTCAACTACCACATTTGTCCATTTGTCTCAATGTGAATAATAGTTTCCTTTAGTAATTGGAGTTTGTTGTGTGAAGTGTGTTTTTGAAGATCATGCAATCCATAAGTATATTTTGGTTATTGAGTTGTACATCGCGGTGAATAGTGACTATCAATATCAACTATTCTGATGTCTATATTATTCACGCCTGTATGCAGTTTTGTATCTGTATCTGTAGAGTGGGGAGGGTGAGTGTAGGCTTACAGCACTTAAGCCACATGTAACACATTGTACATCCTCCCTCCTAGGTCATGGTCCGTCCTGCCCTTCTTAGGAAGGTGGACAGGACAGGACACTCAGGCCACACACTCTCTTATTGACGATAACTCCGGACATTCGCATAAGTCATGCCTGGCAGTTTTATCTTTCTGTTCACACATCCTGCATAGAGGTGTATCCCCATAGTATGGAGGTGTTTCCTCAGGTTGACAGTGGCCAGTCAGAAATCCTACTGTTAAACGTAAGTTTTTTCTGGTCATTGCCAAATATTTCTTCGGCGCTAGCTTTCCAGGGTCGCCCAGGGTGATCCTGGCAACAGTGCATCCTTTGATTCATTCCATCTCTTATGGACTGAGCATGGGTGTAACGTTTGACTAGTTTCGCAATAACACGTCGTCTGTTCAAGGCTAATAGGGCATGTCTACGATCAGTGCAGATTGTTATGTTATTGCCAGAAATTCCGCCTGCATGCAGTTTTAAATTTATTTTCGTTCAGATGAATAGCTATAGACTTATTTATTGAGACAAAAATATTATACGGAGTAGTTTTCAGAATTCTGTACACTGTAATCTCAGAAATTCATGATATCATGAGTGAGTTTGCATTTCATTTCACGGTTATTCGTGTTTCATCATAATAACCCTCAAGTTTGTTCCAACGGGAGTCTAAAGTTGAGTACAGACCGGAATAAAGAATTCGCGAGCTGTTCGAGAACAGCTCCCTAACTGAACCCGAGCAGCTCCCAAACACATCGTCCACACAAGAAGAGCTTCGGTTTTGTGTTCAGTTCGGTCCAGTTCGTTGAAAAGTCCGAACTAAAACTGCACTTTCATAAAAATAGAAATAATTGAATTTGAAAAATGTCATCGCTGGAAAGCGACGAAAAAAGTGATCTCATCACTGCTTGTGCAACATACTTTTCAATGAAACAAAATCTTGAGTCAAAAAAAAAAGAAGTTCATTTATTAATCGCTCAAGATATGGTGATGTGCCTATGTTCAGACACTTCTTTATTAATCTCGTATGTGCCCATTCCTGATTTTTCCATTCGTTCAGCCATTTGACGAGCTCTTCGGTATTGCGCTGCAATAACACTGATTTTCCTTTCCACCTCATCTTTTGGTTTTGACAAAATCCTTCATATATCTTCGTAAGCGTCTTTTTCCACATGTCTCTTTTCATAATCTTTGTGCCTGGAATTCCACAAATTCTCATGTCGGCGATATTCTTCTATCAACCACACAATTTCGTCCTCTGACCAGTCCATGTTTATTTAAAAAAACTACTTTAATGATAATATTTCGTTATTAAAATCTTTAAAAATAGCACACAGCGCGAATATTATTATTCCGAACAGTCAACGTCCACACACATACTAAGTTCGCCACGTGTTCGCAAACTAACCATTTGAAAGTACCGACTCGATTCGGAACCCCAAACTAACTGCCGAGCTGCTGTAGAGCTGTTCACGAACAGGCGTATACACCAAGCTCGGAAAAGTTCGCAAACTATTCGAGAATAGCTCGGGAACTTGGTATGTTTCGGTATCCAGCTTGAGACTAGCAATGATTGTTATGAACATGTGAAGTTCACATGTTAAATATTTCAAGATTAGTACCAGCATAACCAAAATTCTAACCAAATCTATCAATCACTATAAAAATTACAGGATTGGCCCACGACTATACCTGGTATTACTAACCATGGGTTCTTCGCACTTGAACTTTTCATCATCATCAATTGCTTTTATATTTACTTGATTGGAATGCAATAGATTGTATGTATACACAATCAATGTACTCCACTTCAAACCCGGAATCAAACTTAATTTCTTTCCAGATCGAAAAACATTCGCTGAACAAAAATAAGACAAGTTATCAGTACAAAGAATCGAATTAATCTTTGATTTGCAATCGAGAAACAACATTGTAGGAAATTGTTAAGAGAGTGATTCGTATGTGTTAATGGAGAACACGAAGTGGTAAATGAGTGCATGAAGGATCTTCTTAGGACTACATCCTGAAATTGTCGTTCGTTAACTAGAATTGTGTAATTTCCGTCAGTTCATGGCTCGAAGAGGAGGGATAATCCAGTAATCGCTAGTCCAGGCACACTTGATTTGATTGGATTCCCGAACGGTCGACAGAAGACCGTCCGCTTCTCGACGATATTTTTTCATACATTTTTCATTTATTGAGCGAATGATATAAATTTTCCGGTGATAAAATTGATTTGAAGACGTTCACTCGTAAATTCCCGAAATGTTAAGATGAAATTGAAGAGTGGGAGTGGAAATTTTGTAACCAGCTCGCATTTAATGGCTTCCAAGACACTCGTATTCATTACGTTAGTTTCAAACTTGTGTCTTAATGGCTATCATCAAAAGCCCATTGCATGTGCTATTTTCTGTCAACTCAAAGTAGAGAGCTTCCACTATCATCCCTGAATTCTAAAATATTTGAATTCTTCCATTATTGACGTTGGTTAACAACAGAAAAAATTATCAACCACTAATTGGCTGAATGACGCAATAATTGTCGACTTCACAGCTAGTAGTGAAAAAACAAATAACGTTTTTGGGTGATTGTATATACCTTCATAGATAATCGTTTTAAAACAAATTAGGCTGGCGACAGATCTATAATTGTGAGAACCAATCCACTCATTCGATAATCGAAGCCGCATTCGTTAAAAATCACTCCCATTTCTTATACCACTATTCTATTGGGATACGATCCTCATCCAAAGTTATAGTCTTCACCTTTTCACAGATATTTTCTAATCACCGTTCATTAATTGATCCAAACTGACACATTTTCTTTGGTGTCCGTTGTTCACGTAAAATAGTATATTACACACCAAGGTGGTGGAGACTATTATTATTGACCGAGCACCAAGATTATTTCGCGAGTGGCTTTGCCCCGAGCGGAGTAAGGTGCGACGCTTATGAATGTCTCCATCACCATGGTGTGACAAAAATTGAAAATAATTCACAAACGCACCACCAGAAACGTTCACCCCGTTGTTGACTGACAAGTACACTGTCAAATTTCGATATATTATGAACGTACTCGTTATGTCATCAGTCATTTTTGGTTGAGCGCGAATTTTGAACTAATGGTTCTTCTATTCAAATAATTTAATCTTGATAGGTAATTTCAAGCAGCAGAAATATTAAAAACAATTTCCTGGGTATACAAAATTATTTTGCACAATCTGAAACGTAAACTTTGCGTTCAGCCTTTCAGCTTTTATATTTATCTCTGAATTTCTTCAGAATTTTGGTTTTTGGTGGAATAGTCCATATATATTTCCTAAAAATATTGCTTTTGAAAAAGTAATAAATTATTTCACTCCTGTGATTTGTGGTGGGATAAACTAATGATCCAAAAATCGAGTTTCAAGTATTTTACCGCGAAATTTGAAATTTTGAACTATCTTTAAATAAGAATGAGAAAGGTTCCGGGAGGTCTTCTCACATCGTCTGTCGACAAAGCAGCATAAGTGGAACTGTGCAGTAATCCATTGATTAAATTTTTTCTACCTGTTTAAAAACAAAAGATGCCGTTTTACCTTAAGAATCTGGATTACTGCACAGTTTCCTGGAAAAACAGTTTATTGGAGCACAGTTTCCTTGGATATAAAACAGTTTTGGGGATACAATTCCTGGGAATAACAGTTCCTGGAAAGTCTGACTGTCTCTGGGGCACAAATTCCTGTTTGACAAACAATTTTTCTGGGTCACAGTTTCAGTGTGGCTAACAAGCTTCTGGACCACAGTTCCAGTGTGACAAACAGTTCCTGTTAAACTGAAAAGTTTCCCAAATACCGTTCCTGCAGTAAATCCGTAGTACCTACATCGACAGCTACATCATATTCATCTTCAAACAACTGTATTTTTTTTGTTGTATTCGCTACCAACCCTTTTTTTCAATAATGTAAATTCCAATACTGTAATTATATACATTTTTTTTACTCTATTAGTTTTATTTATTATATTGAAACTTTAAGTTCTTTTTTTTAAACAGATTACAAGTTAGCTGACCATTAAATTTTATTTTCTTTCTAATTTCCTTTTAGGAAAGAAAATTAGTGGCGCCCTAAAATCACTTTTTCTATTTTTTTGCTAGTTTTGCTTAGGTAAATTCTTTTCTTTATATTAATAAGAATAAGGTAACAAGGCCCTGCGAACTGGCTTAGTTTACCTCCAAATTTAATTACCTGCATTATTCACTTTCAATTTTTTTTCGTTATTCAACATTATAATTTCATCTGCGAAATTGAGCAACTTCTGTTCCATTGGTGATCAACTTAAAATTAGTGTTTCAAAGTTTTTGTTCAACTACTATCACTAAATTCTCAAAATATTTGAATGTGTCCATTATTGACCTAGGTTAATAATAGAAAAAAATTATTAATCACTTATTAAGACATTCAACTTCTCAGTTGGCTGGGAGAATCAATAATTATTGTCAATTTCACAGCTAGAGTTTGTCCAACTATCCTTTGCCGTTATGTCATACATTGCCCATGCAGCTTGCCCTCTCATTCGTGAAATGGATGAGAAGGAATAATTATGTCATTAACGTATTCCTTATCTTAGGTCGACATACATTTTATCTGTTACTTTTGTCAGTTCAGTTGATATATTTTGAAAACAATTCTCAACACATGTCGTTGATTATAATTTCGAGGTTAAGTGTGAAATGACATTCAACTAATATAAGACATACGTAAAAAAGCAGAATACGTCACAGGTTATGACGTAACGGCAAAGGATGGTTGAAATAACTCTAGTAGTGGAAAAAAGAATCTCTTTTATTCTGTGAAAGCATTGGTTAACAATCGATCTTTAGAAATAGTTCTGCATTTTCCAATTTATCGGAGACTAGACCTTCTACACGCCAACGTTGAAACATCTTTTTCATTTTATATCCGGAAAAAAATGAGCTTTATTTACTGCAGAAAGTTTGAACGGAAATTCTTTCAACGTAATCTTGTTCCACTACCACATAATTTCTCTAATGTAATTTGTTAACAGAAGCTTCTCAGTTCCTCTGTTAGTTGGGTAATATTTTCGAACATTTGAGTGAGAGATACATTGTCTTTACAAAACGTGAACATTAGTAAAGTCGTTACGAGCCATAACAAGAGAGTGATTTATGTATACAGTACTTAAGATAAGTATAAAGAATTGCGTACATTCTCTGTTTTTTTTTTTCGGGTATGAAAATATTCTCATTTCAATTTAATTTTGCTCACCAAATATGTGTCATGAACGAGAATATTTTGCTGGACAATATATTCTGTTCACACCGGTTTTGGAGTATTTGCGCATCATCAGTACAAGATAGAGACATCATCCGCCCAGAAGCTCTGAGCGGATATCACAGCCCCGTTTAACTAAAAAGTGTGAATCAATGTTTGTTGGGTAACATAGTCTGAGAAATCGTTGGTGCTCCTCAGTGAACGGTCTGTGTTCGTCGAAAAGTCATTTTCAGAAACTTTGTGAGGCGTTATAATATTATTATTATCTTTGATGTATATTGAAAGTACAGCGGCCTTGTCTGTAGCTTGAAAATGGTCTTTTTATGCGGAAAAATACTTTCGGCAATTCTATTTTCTATTCTTGAATAACAAAAACCCAAGATACAATCTCAACCCTCACCCAAGACAGTATTTTCATAAATAATATTTTTCGTGATATAAACTTTGTGCTTATTATAATTTTTCCAAACCATTGAAACCTGGTTGAGCAATTTTTCCACATCCGCTCTTGGGGTCTACTCTTCGTTGCCCAATGATACATTGACTGAGTTTTCATTGTAAAATTTATATCACACTACATCGAATAGTAAACAAATTCCGTAAAAAACTTTGGAACACGACAAGAATATTTTATTTTTCATGCGCAATAATCTAGGTTGACATGCAATAAATTTTAAGAACTTGGTGAAAGTTTATAGAGGGTGGAACATATTATTTATAGCTTTGAACAAAGTGATTCATAACTATTGGTACATACAATAAAAAAGGCAGATTATTCGGACCAAAACATCAACCAAATGTGCTAATGAAATGGAAAAAAAAACTGTCATAAACCCCAAAATTTTCTGCAATAAAATCTGAATAGAATTTGTTGCCTCCAACAAAATGGAATGATCTATAGTGATCTATAGTCATAAACAAGAAAAAACATCATACAGGAAGTTGTGAGCAATGTTACCAGTGCTGATATTTTTGGATACGAATTTAGGATACCAGATGGAATCCGAACATCATTACCCGACTTTAAAAAAATGCCATCCGATGTTCCAAGCAATGGTAGTAACTGGTAAAGGAGACTACAGGCCAGTAGCCGAAAACTCCCAAAGCCACAAGTATCTCTGAAGCGGAAATCCACATGATGGAGAAGTGACAGTTCAATATCGGTCAAGGATCTGGAGGCAAAGGATTATTAATATGTCGGATAGTCGAGCAGATATTAAAGCACGAGGTTCTAGTGTAATCAGTTCCCAAGTGAACTGGGTAAGAGCAGTGTAGTCACCCTAATGTGGTCTGCAGGATACAATGGAATAGAAGGAAATGAAATAGCCTAATGTAGTATTGATAAGAATTGACAAAACAGAAAAAAATATCCGACAATTGGGAAGATCTACTAGGGCTTAGACAGCCAAAGATAGTTCTGAGTGACTACAACATTTTGAGAACATGTAACCTTGTTTTGTCGCCGGAATGGGTACCTGAAAAAGATCAAAATAGTGGCGAGTCTAATTTAATTTCCATTTCCCAAAGTTTCAATCAAATAGTTTCTCATAGGTCTTAAATATGACAAGAACGTCTTAAAGGAAAAAAATATGGCGGGATATAGAGATGGGTGATTATTGGGTCATACATTTTTTTTTGGAAAATTGGGTCAAATTGAAAATTTGAATCTTAGGCGGTGCTCTAAGTGATCTGGGTGTGATCTTGGATGTGATCAGTGAAACACACCGTTATCATGGCAAATGTCATCCAATCAGACAACACGTGAGCATACTAAGAATCACGTAGGTAACGAACCAGATGACTAAAATGTTATAGCAAAAATTAAACAAAAAGGAAATACACGATTGCTGCACTCCCATCTAATCAACGCCTTAATATTCACCTCCGATATTAATCATGATATTAAAATGAGGACGACATAACAACGTTACTAGAATAAAGTCATAACTAATCAAAGAAGCGCCTACCACTTTTCCCTAATTTGGCAAAGCTTCTAATGGCTTATATTCTGCCTAGAGAGGCCGTGACGGGGATGAATAATGTAATTATCCCATAGTTAAAACCCATGATTTGATTGGAATTTTGAACGAAACGAAAGCACTTAATGTTAATTTCTGATTAAGTAATTGCTCTCTCTATAATACAATTTTTTATTTCTTCCACTAACAACTTGATGGTGTCTATCTACTTGATAAGGTTTACTTAAATTAATTACTAAAATTAATTAAGAAGATTTCCTACTTATTTCGTTTAGGATTTATTGCTATTCATGTACTCTTATTCTACCCATTAAGCTTCTGAAGGAGACAGTAGTTGATTCACGAATTCTAATCAGCAACTTCTAAAGATTTGTTACTTGGAATATCTCGAGATAGTTTTAAGAGATCGTCAAAGGTTATAAGTTTGTGAGAGTTGTGTTGGACAATTGAACTTTGTTTCCTAGTTCTTATGTTGAATTCAGTCGAACAAAACAATATTGTTGCTCATGACAGATGTAGTCTCCACTACTTAGAATGAAAGCCGTTTACTATCAAGTTGTATGTGAAGAGCAGGTTGAATGAGGCTCTTCCGCAAGACTCAAACTGGATAATCGTCGATAGGGTGGATATTCAATCTAGAACGATCAACTTATGGAGACCTTGCACTACTCATCATTCGAAAACAACATGAAAATCTGGAAGATATTAAGGATTGATGAGCGAGGGTTGAAGATTGATAGAAAAGTGGAAAAAATACAGTTAACTATTCATATGAGCATAAATACACTTCAGAAATTCTGGATAATCTGATAATTTTCAATGTTCTTGTTGACAGAGTAGAAACAGAATCGAAGTGAATGCGTTTTTAAACTCTACTTAAATTTATTCAAACTTTAATTAAACTTCCATTTCCGCTGGAAAAATATTATGAAAAAAATAGTGAGTTCTTTTGTGACCTTGTTAGACGAAAACCATTTGCACGAATATTTTATGCTTCTCTAGTATTCAATCCATAATTAATAAGATAAAAATTTTAATGATATAGGAAAATAATTCGAAAATGCTAGATCTGGCCTGATAGATTTAGCACAAACCCATTCCAATCTATCCCAGAAACTCAAAGCCAAAGTAAAACTGCGCTAAGAGTTTTGACAGGGATCCTAACGGGACATTGTCGACTGAATGGGCACCTGAAAAAGCTCAAAATAGTGGAGGAAGAAGAATGCAGATTTTGTGGACATACTTTCCAACTGCACAGCACTCCAGAATCCTAGAGCACAGCACTTGGGAGATTACTGGATAGAAGAGGAACATTTGCCTAAGTTGAAGCCTGCAGACATCCTAAAATTCCTCCGGGAAATAGGACTAAAGGAACTACTAGTTTCTGAGACTCTCCTCAGAAACTGAGTAGAAGTAAGGGGGCACAATAGATCTTTTAGGTCTCAGTGAATGTCACCCCAAAAATCACACACACACATCCCAGAAACTCATTGGGGTGTGTTGCTTCGCCTATGCATACATACATCCTAGCGTTAAGTACATGAAGGCGGCAGAAGGAACGAAACTCGCATTAAATCAGGTGGAAAGAGAATTAAAATCCTATCCTTTAGATAAACCCGGGTCTAGAAAATGGCGCACGCCAGAAAAGTCAACAGACTACAACAGCCTTATTTAATATTTTGGTTAAACTTTATTTAAAACAAACGGCAGTGTGCAATCAAAGGAGTTATTTTGATGATGTTGTATGAAAGCCTTTCAAACGTCGTTTTAATTTGATTTTTGGAATTAATTACAGCGAAATTCCTCCGCCGATATGATAATACGAGTGCTTCAACTGCTGTAGTCAGTTGGTAGTCGTGTTTCAGTTCTTTGTTTGCCCGTCTCGCGGCTGAAATGAAATTTGCCAACGTAAATATATAACGCAACAACAAACACTAATTTGTAAATATATTAAAATTCAAGTCGGAGAAAGCATAGTTAACAACAGTTAATAGTTCTCATAAATTCAGAAATAAAACTATTCAGTAAACGCTCGATTTAATCTCAATTCAATTACTACTCTGTAATTTACAGACAGACATTTGAACGGGATATTCATTCACGAGTTCAAAACGCGTGTGTCAGTTTAATTTGTGGCATTGTGTCGCTATTGAACGTCACAATGTTGAACAAACTTTATAAATGTGATGTTTATCGATTGAAACGGGATATTATGTGTGCAGAATAAAACAAAAAGAAAAATATATACAGGGTGATTCATCAGGAATGTCCAATCTCTAGACTGTAGATTCTGGACCTCAAAATATGATGCTCAACGTGTCTTATGCAAATATCGCTAGTTTCCGAGATACGGGGTGTTCAAAGTTTAAATTTAAATTTTGATTTCCGCAATAATTTTTTATGTTTTCACAATTTCTCTTTGAAAAATGGCCATTTCACGTTTTTTGGCATGAGGTATCATAATTTGCACTCTAATTTGACATTGCTAATAAAGGGCGCTACTTACACTTTTTTGGGCTAAACTTACAACTAAAATAATAAAAAAATATTAGAAAGCGTTAAATTCTTACTTCTCTTTGATTCGTGTAACTCAATCGGTTATCGAGTTACCTATTTGCTTCTAAAAAGTTCAATAAATTTTAATTTTTTCATTAAGAATTTTATTATTCCTTAAATATGTAACAATAACAAATTTGTAGACAAAAAAAAAAAAATTCAAAGCAAATTCTCAAAATGCTCACCATTTACTGCAATGCACTTTATTATCCGCTTTCGTGAAGATCTCTTAACATCAAAAAATAATCCTTGTCTATTATTTTCAATTACATCCGCGGCTTCTTCTATTTCCCGTCGCAGTTGTGGCAAAATTTTTTCTTTGTAAACTAATGCCTTCGTTTGCGACCAAATTGAAAAATCCAAAGGATTGAAATCAGGGCCTCTTGGTGGCCAAGCAAACTCACTTTCACGACCAATCCATCGATGCGGAAATTGTTCGTTGGAGTATTGACGAACTTGTAAAGAATAATGTGGTGGTGCTCCGTCGTGCAGAAACCACATATTTTGTTTTAAAGCGAGAGGTATATCCTCTAATAATTCGTGTAAATGTTCTTGAAGAAAATCTAAATGAAGAGGTCCATTTAAATTGGTTGGCAGTTCAAAAGGTCCTATTAAATACCAACATATTACACCACATCAAATGTAAACGTTGAACTCGTGCTGAAAATATGTTTCCCTCATAGCGTGTGAATTTTCAGAATCCCACAAATGATTATTCTTATAATTAAATATTCCTCGTCTGGCAAATGTTGCCTCATCAGTAAAAAGAATTGTATCCAGAAAATCTGGGTGAACATTTTGTTTATCTTGCAAAAAATGGGCAAATTGTAGACGCTTAGGTAAATCTTGAAGTAATAAATTCTGAACAGGAGTGTAATGATATGGATGTAATTTTTCTCCTTTTCAGTATTCTAAAAATCGATAATTGGTTTATACCTGTTTGCAGACTTAATCGGCGAGTCCTGATATTCTTCTTCATCGTCAGTGATTTTTTTTTGTAGCACCGTGCTCAGTTTTAGAGCGTATAGACCCCGTTTCACCTAAGCGGTTGTAAGGATTTCGGTACAGTTGGTAATTGGGTTGCCTTCGATTTGGGTATAATTGTGAATATCTTCGAGCCGCAGCTGGACCACTATAATTTGACTGAGCAAACACACAAATCATATCGCGCATCTCATGATTGGAAAAATCGTTATGTCTAGGCATTATTTGATGAATAACTATTACACTTCTTAATTACTAAATTGTTAATACATGTATTAAGTACTTATTCTTATTATTATCCAATTTTTGCTTCTACACAAACTATCTAAAAGTGACATAAGCCTACTTAAAAAAAAACGAAAAATTAAACTCTTTACAAACTATCCAATAGCGTCACAAGCCTACTTGAAAAGAAAACGGAAAATTGAACCACTGCTTAATTCACGAATGTGATTTTGATATTAACAGATCTTTACGAAAGCGGATCATAAAGTGTATTGAAGTAAATGGTGGGCAATTCGAGCATTTGCTTTGAAGTTTTTTATTTTTGTTTACAAATTTGTTATTGTTACATATTTAAGGAGTACCTAATAAAAGATTTCATGAAAAAATTAAAATGTATTGAACTTTTTAGAAGCAAATAAGTCGATAACCGATTGAGTTACACGAATCAAAGGGGAGTAACTTTTTTTTGTAGAATTTAACGATTTTTAATATTTTTTTATTATTTTAGTTGTAAGTTCAGCCCAAAAAAAGGTTTACTTTGATTTAATTCACACAAACAAGTGTAACTAGCGCCCTCTATCAGCAATGTTAAATTAGAGTGCAAATTATGATTCAAAGCGATTTGATATCAAGGTCGTTGTAACATATCCCCTCATCTTTATTCCTCCAATTTTTTTTGACAATGTCAAAACGAAAATTATACAGGCTGATGCTCAGTTATGGAATAAATGTTCTATTTATTTTTATTTTCATTGATACTCAGTAATATAATATCCAGTTTCTTCACATTTCATCCTTCTGACCGATTTTTTCATTCGCTCCTTTATCGTTGATCTTTATTAAATTTTGGAATATAAGCAGAGCTATAAACCCATCGGTAGAATATCAATGCCTTCGTCTCTCGTTTTGTTGATCAACGGAAGATCGGCGAATATTTTTATTGCGTTCCTTCGGCAGTCGATATCCAGTCTTTGAACGTCTACGTTATGTGACAACAAAGAGTACATATTAAAGTTTTATGAAGTTTTTAAAGAAATTATATTGGTTGTTTGCACAGGAAAAAGTTTTTTTTTCACTGTAACAAACAAAACAGTCAATTCAGTTACCGCGTATCTCCGGTAGTTAATAAATTGAACTTGTGACTGTGACTTGTGACTCGATAGCAGTCATGAAAATGTAATTCATTTAATTCGTTAACTTCATCATTCACTCTGAAAATACACATAAATAATACTAGCAGCTCCGTCCACGACAAGCCATACTCTTCCGCCTTTCGCATTGTACGAGATTGGCTTCATACCGTCTGGAATGTAATGTAATAGGAATTGGCACGAAGGAACCAACAGCAACAGTTATTCCAGAATCAGAGATGTTATCACAAACCGGCTTCTTCGAATAGGAAGGGATAACATCATATTGGCCACAATTGAGGACATCAACCAGCCATACAATATCCAGTACATTAACAGATCTACAACTGATACAGTAACAGGAGATTTGAGTTAGCATACATTTGCCAGTCGAAGATTTACTTTATCGACACGTGTTTGCAAATGAGCTTCGAAAGCCCAACGATCCTCATACTTCAATTCAGGCAGCATTGAAATCTTCAGCATGTCACCAGATCAACTGTCGGTTGTACACCGAAGAGGAGAGAACAGCCTCACACATTATCATCGAATGTGGATCACTGTCTCGTTGAATATATAGCCTCCTAGGAGTAGAGTGCCCAAGAGAAGATTGCTCCAGGAATAACCCAGTGAAAAGACTGTTAGGGCTGATAAGGGCTACTAGTTTGTTCACATAAGCAGCATAGATAAGAGCACAAAAAGCCTAGTGGCTGGGGTGCCAAGGACTCTCAACCTCTGACTGGTGGTGCGAGCCGATCAATCAATTTATCAACAAGTTTTCATAACAAATTTGAGACCGGCTGAGTTCAAAAAGCTTCGGTAGAAGCCAAGAAATTTTTTATTCATGGCTTTGGGTGACTTCTTGACTTTGAATGACAAGAGTTGGAAGTGCTTTTCAACCCAAAATATACAATGTGTTCTCGGTGTCTATTAGTTAATTTCTTGCTATTCTGCAGTTTATTTGTTAATAACAAATTACTGCCCACGAGTGAGCGAAAAACTAACTGAGCAGGTTTTTTTCTTCACAATAACTTATTGCACCTCTTCGTGGTCGGTTACCTCCGCTTTCTATGCATTAGTTTAGAGGTGCACCGCTGACCCAAATGCTTTGAAAATAGAAAGCTATACTTATAGTATCGTCCATGAAACTATAAACATTTTCATGATTCAACAGGATGAATAACTTGGTGTAAGCCTTGATATTAAAATGTGTTAAGTTGATACGTGGTTGTAGGTAATTAGTTTTCAATCTGGCTTAATATACTCTTATTGAGTTATTGTATAAACAGCAGCAAACAGCAAACGTGTCGATATGTTTGTGTATCGACCAATTAAAGTGTTTACAATCTGGTGTAGAATTCCACACGCTCCAACATACGTAGATGTTGAATCTCTGACAAAGCCTAACTTGGTCTGATTGACACCTGTAACGTTTTTCTTCCGCCTTGACGCTATTATTTTAATAGTTACACGAGGGTAGAAGTAAATTCGACTTAGGATGTGTTGTCTATTCCTCCCATTGAAAATTGTTCATTTACAATTAGTAGAAATGAAATTACCATGTAGTCGCTTTTTATGACAACAATTGCGAATATTAACGATTAACTGAAAATATGGAAAATATGATTTCATCAGTTGATCGCAGACATTGGGACATATCGAGGTGAGGAGTATAGTAAAATTCAAAAACTGTGTGCTAGATGGCAAATAGTAGTAAAGGATATGAGGCATATTGGCTCGCAATTTCCTCGACCAGCATAGATCTATTTGAAATTTTCACAGAAGGTGAGGAATAGCACGAGGATCATTTCCTATATTATGCCGCTGTCCGTTGAAACCTTAAGGGTGGTTGCCTCCCCATCTTGGGGGGTTGAAGCTTCTCATTACATTTCAACTACGGGAGTTTGAGAAAAAATGCCACTAACGTTTTTTTGTAGAACTAATATTTCTCGAGCTATTAGCGGTTGAA
>CAJUYI010002044.1:12624-25891 GCA_910591695.1 Galerucella pusilla
AATATCCATCAGACTTTATCTGACATTTATTTATATTGGTGACAGTTGTCAAATGTAATATTTTAGTGTACTCAAAACGAAACAAAGATTCATTAATTTCGATCGAGAAATGATGGTTGTGAATAAAATAGTATACAAAGCTCGGTAGGAAGTTTCATTCCTGTCTCGAGATAATATCAAACCTCGACGCTGCGCGTCGCGGTTTACTAACTAATCTCTAGACAGGAATGAAACTCTTTCCAACTCGGTGTTTAATATATTATTCCTGGAGTTTCCTGGACTATAGCGTATTATTTGTAGATAACACCAATTTCAACTCCTCGATTAAACAACTATTTTTCTATTCTAACGTGACACTAATAATTGTAGAAGTTGTTTTGTTTAATAAATACTTTACTTTCTCTAATTTGTTTAAAACAATTTCTTTTGTATACAAACAAATTAGCTTTCGATGCGATCGTTAGGATGGCATGTGTCGGATAGCTGGAATTTCAACAATAATATTATAATTGACGCTTTATTCCAATCACGCAAAATTTCTGTTTCCGATTTAATCATTGTAGCATGTTTTGCAATTAAAATCAGTTTTCAATTTTTATAACGGTGGAATTTATTTTAACAGATTCTACTTTGAAACTTCTACATTGAAGTTATTTTATGTAGGTACTTGGAAAAAAAACAAGAATAACATTTCAAATATTTGAACAAAGAATGTTAAAGTTTGCAGTACACGCTTAGATTTGATGCAAGATTACATTTTTATGACCAAATCAAACAGGGATTCAACCTCGAAATCAAAAATATTAGTTTTCCTTTTAAATTTAGATATGAAATGTCAGTAATGACAAAAATCTGCTTTTAGTGAATGACATGCTGGGAAAAATGGTACAAGTGTGAAATAAAGTGTATTCTCGATCTCAATGAACTAGGAGAAATCAACACAGTCCTCCTGTTGTGGCGCCCTCATTGCGAAACCGGAAATAATTGAAGATAGGGGCAGATACCTTCCAGAACTGAACATTCTTAGTAGTCTTCTCGCATGGCATCGTAAACTAAATCAAACATTCGAAATTCAGCCATAATAAAACTGTTTGAAAAAAGTGTCACTGGCTCTTAGACTACAATGAAAGAAATAAGTAGAGTTACTTTAATAGTAATCGTTCCATGATGTAGCATTCACCATGAAAAGAAAAGTCCACCCTACTTTTAATTTTAAAACTGTACATTTCATATAAAAACTGCTATCCATGCGAGACAGGTTCTCATTAATTCCTTGGCGCCAAATTAATTGCATTTAAGTTTATTGATAAAATGTAAGCCATCGATTCATCTTGAAGAATGCTACATAAAAATTGACCTTGACCCACTGAACCGGAAGCTACAAGGATGGAAGTGTTTGAAAGTAGAAATTACTAACCACTCACTAGGCACACTGGTTTTTTTTTCAACAACGATAATATGCTTTCTCCTCGAATTGACATGTCAATTTTCTTTGGTAAGACTTAATTATAAAAATGTTGTTAGCAAGACAAAAATATGCATCCAATCTTTAAAAAACACCTTTCATCACTAATATTGTGTGTAATTCCAATTAAAGTGAGAATTCATTTTTCTTTATTCACATCTATAGTAAAAAAACAGATAGCGGAACTCACAGCATACTGTAATGAAAAAATTACTGTACAGTTATAAGTTTCAATAAAAAGCGAAAGCTGGTAGGTTGAGTGTGTCCTAGACAACTACAACGAAGGTAATTCAAGGGCATGGAGAAGCACAAGAGCATTTCAGGCGGACCTATCAAGGTAGACCTCGTGTTACAGCTTCTAACGAGGATAGGTTTTTAGAGTAATATTTACAAATGTGAAAAATTCAATATCAGAACTTCAAGGCGCAGCTGGTCCACTCATATGTATTTTAACTGTTTGCAAAGCAAATTTAAAACCCAGGATTAATACTGGTGGACCACATTAACAGTACCTAGATTATCGAAGAGACATATATTACGCTAGTGAGCATGTTAAATGTCTGGAAGAAGATTGGGGACGGATTGTATGTTCTGATGAGTCAAGGTTTAACTTATATAATTGTGAAAGGCGTACCCACTATTGAAGACCCGATAAGCCATACAGCTACAATTTTTGCACAAAACGTTATTTGGAAGTTGATTCGTTATGGTGTGGGGTGGGTTAACTTTGACGAGATAATTTTGAAGGGAATTTTTTTTTGTTTCGTGTTAAATAGGTTGCGCAGTATTTTTGGTACTTGGTTTCCGATTTAAACTTCACTCGACCTAAGTACTTCCAGGGATACGAGAGACACTTTGAGAATAATTTTTCTAACATAAATTCCAAGCACTTAATAAAAGTTGAAGAACATGATATGTTGAAATTAATATGAATATTCTTCATATTATAAATAATATAACTGAGTATTATTGAAAACTATGTTAATTTTTGGTTTAACATGTGTAATTTCTTTCCTCAACCTCAGGTTTTCACTTTCCAAATAAATATGTATTAAGTAAAATATAATTAAATTTAAATACGGTACTAGTTATAGTTGGGAACATGTGTTTGATTGAAATTATTGGTAATTTCTCTTTTCCATTGTTACAGTCGAGTTCCTAGTTTTAACGAATTAACGTAATTACTTTTCAACAAAAATCTACAACTTTCTTCACAATTTCTTCCATGCTGTAACGGTTTTTCAATCTATAATATGAAATTGAATTTTCCCAACAGATGGTTCTACAATACGATCAAAGGAATTTCCCGTCTAGACTTGTCAAATATTCTTCATCCAAACCTCTGAGAAAAGCCCACAAAGAGTGAGCTGAAGCACAAAAAATAGTACCCGAGAAGAGAGATATAAAGTTATGCTTTTGATGGGAGACATTTCTCATTTCCAAAAAAAAAAAAATGACATACCTATAATGCAGTGAAATATTTACAATTGTTAGACTCTGTTTCACAAAAGAAGAAGCCACTTGTAGTTGCAGTCCTATGCGCGAACTTGTTGTCAAAACCAGCGCCATATTGTAAAATTTACTTTCGACCAATCAATAGCATAAAGTTTTCACATTTTGTAGGTTAACACAAAATAACAATATTGAAAATGTATTTGGTTTAAATAGGACATATTATTAGGGAATTATTTTAAGCTTTTTGAGATAGTTTTCCATACAATAGAAACTGGTATATAAAATGGTTATTGATAATTATTAGTTGTTTTAATAAATTATGATACATTTGCCAAAGCTTTTGATATCTTGTTCATGGTTCACTGTACTTTTTTTATATGTTTCATTTCCTTAAATGTAAGATTCTGATAATTAAATCTTGTGCTAGTATTTTTGTGTTTTTGGAATTAAAATCATGTTTTTCTGTCGTTCCATGTTTATAAAGAGCTGTAGAAGCATTTTTTATATATTTGTAGAAGTTGAGACGATTTTCTCAAAAAATATTGGATTGACCGAAAAAGCTATAAAACTTACTAGGTACTCCAGAATACGTACTGGAATCCTTGGAAATGCAAAAGACATCCTAAAAATAACAACTACAATAAATAATATAGAACAGATTTTCAAACAACACCTACAAATTCAACACTCAAAATAACCACAAATAAACTGAATTAAATTAAAACAGATACATTGCAATGCCATATACAAACGAACTCTCAGAAAAACTAAAATTTATAGGGTCTAAACCTAAACAACTAAATATTTAGAAAATCGTCTCAACGGCCACAAATATACAGAAATTGCTTTGACAGCTATAGATAAACATAAAACGACAAAAAAACATGAATTTGATTTCAGAAATACTTACAAGACTCCAATTAAGAACCGTTTTACATGTACGAGAATTATTGCGAAATTTACTCTGAAAATAATATTGATAATTTTGATATAAATTTTAAAAATATTCCTATGCTCGACTGTTTGACACATAATATTTTTACCACTAAAAATTTCATAACAATTTATGTCATACGCCTGCGCAGCGAGATTGTTTCTGGGATAAGTTGTTAACGATTAACATTGACAATTCTTACTAATCACCTGTTTTCAAACCGTTTACTCAAGATTGGAAAATTTAGTTTGGTCAGAGTGGCTTGGTTATTTTGGTATTATATTAATTGACATTTGCAGTTATGCCTGCAAGACAAAAAGAGTTGCTTTAGGTGCTGCAGCAGTTATCTGTTATTTATTATTAATAAAACGCAAAAAAAAGATCTCAATGGTCAAAAAATTGACTCCAAAGAAGAAAGTATAGGTAGGTACTTAGGCTCTCCTAAATAAGGAATTAATGGTTGAGGATTCCAACAATTTTTTCCGTTCTTTGCTGGCTTTTTTGTTCTCAAAATTAAAACCATGGAGACTATATAATAGTCTCCATGATTCGAACAATAAAATACAAATACAGCACATGACGCAATTATTGTTTCTGTTTACTCTATTTTCGGCTTCTGCGTCGATTCTCGCGCACTTTCTAGTTTATTGTCATAAAAATATAGAACACGTCCTATGTTTTTATTCCGAAAATTTTGGCAATAATTCTATGGCGTGTAAAACAGCAAAAATTATTCTTATTATAATCTTCAAAAAATTATTTTTTTCAAGAAAAAAATACAATGAATGATAAACAGTATATCATACTTTAATAAAATATTAAGATAATTATCAATAGCTACTCATTCTTCACATGCTACTCAAATATCGTAAATTTAGTTGTGAAGTAAGTATCATTTTAATGTATCTTCCATATTACTGAATTATTATTATTTTTCCATTTACCTACTCATACATAACTAATCAAATTCTATAGTAACAATTGTAAATATCTCACTTCAACATGTCATTTTTTTAAATAAATATTTTGAAAAAACTCCCAAGCGTAAAGCGAAACGTCAAAAATAATTTAATTCATTTTTATTACACTAATCAAACCCCAGGAAACAATAGTTATTTATGTACCAAGGCAGTAAAGTGATTCTTTATCGGACGAATCTGAAATTATGAGACGAGCGAAGCGAGGCGAATAACAGGCGAGTCCGATAAAGACACTTTACTGACGTGGTGCATTCATAATTTTATCGCCAACTGCTTAGAATTCAGACTATAAAAACTGAGGTATATTTCATTGTATTTTATTATGACAAAGTAAACAGCAAATATAGAACAAATCTACTTATTATTTATTATATTTGAATTATAGGTACACCCTGAAACATTATAAAATTTAATTCCTGGAGTCAAAGGAGTTCCAACAATAATTTGTTATAAATAATTAATCGCAAGAAAACTATTATCGAGCCGTAATAGGGAGAAGCGTGACACTGACAGATGATGATTTTTGAGTAATGTCAAAGTCAAAATACTTTACCTGCCGCATTTTAATTTACCTGCCGCCAATGCGGCAGATAAAGTAAAGGAAGGTAGGAAGGTAAACTGTTTGTTGACTTCCGGAAATCAATCTGATAATTGGAGGCTTCACTGACGGTTGGCGATAAAATAAATTATTATCATTGGTTAAAGAGAATGAAATAATATAAATAACTTCCACTGGAGAAAAAATGCATTTCATATTAGAAATATGATTTTTTTTGTCATGTATTATAGAAAGGGAAGCAGCACAACCGGTATTTTATTTATTAATGTGTAATATCGCTGTATAGAAAATTGGTAAAAGTATAAAAACCACTACACTTCCATCTATGTCCGCCCTACATTTTTTGGTATACTTTATATTTATTTCCGAAAGGAACTTTCTATGTAGGTACTTAAAAAATATTTGTCAATAGAAAATTATAATTTGGAAGTAATTATATAGTATAATAATAAATTACTTGTTTCCTTCTTTATTCTTCCGTATTGCTAGAACATAGAATTGGGATAGCTTGGCTCTAATTTTGTCCGGTTTGTTATCATAATGACATCAAAAAGTGGATCCCCTTATTAATGTATGTATGTATGTGTGTTATTTGGAGTGACATTCACTGAGACCTAAAAGATCTATTGTGTCCCCTTACTTCTACTCAGTTTTTGAGGAGAGTCTCAGAAACTAGTACTTCCTTTAGTCCTATTTCCCGGAGGAATTTTAGGATGTCTGCAGGCTTCAACTTAGGCAAATGTTCCTCTTCTATCCAGTAATCTCCCAGGTGCTGTGCTCTAGGATTCTGAAGTGCTGTGCAATTGGAAAGTATGTTGATGGAGGTTTCTTCTTCCCTTCCACAAAATCTGCATTCTTCTTCCTCCACTATTTTGAGCTTTTTCAGGTGCCCATTCAGGCGACAATGTCCCGTTAGGATCCCTGTTAAACCTCTTAGCGCAGTTTTACTTTGACTTATGCATTCTTTTGATCTCAACAGGTTGTAGTCACCCAGAAGAGTCTTTGATTGTATAAGCCCTACTAGATCTTTCCAATGGCCAGATCTTCTCTTTTCTCGGCTTTACTTATTTCTCCCAATATTACATTGGGGCTGATTCCGCAAAAGGGTTCCTTCTATTCCAGTGTGTCCTGGAATCCATAGTAAGGTGACTATGTTGTTCTCGCCTAGTTCATTGAGTTTGTCTAGGCATTCCCACACCATTTTGGAACTGATTACACAAGAGCTCAGTGTCTTAATGGCTGCTTGACTATCCGACATTATGATAATCCTTTGTCTTCTGTATCCTTTATCAATATTGAACTGGGCGCACTTTCTTATGGCGTGGATTTCCGCTTGAAAGATACTTGGGGTTTTTCCCAAGCTTTCAGAGTGTTTGGTTGCTGGCCCGAACACTCCTATCCCAGTACCTTCTATTGCTTTTGAGCCGTCTGTGTACCATTGAATGGCATTCTTTCCAAATCTGGTAATGGTATTTGGATCCCATTCCTTCTTGTTGCTCATTTCCGTAACGAATTTCTTTGAAAAGTTATACTTTTTCATCATACCGTCTTGTGGCATGTCCCAGGTTGTCTGATTTCTAAGAAGTGAGGAGGTGGTTTTTTTTATTGATTTCCTCTCTACTTAGTCTATATCTTGTTATTTCTGCAACGCTTTCCACCATCAGAGAATCATTCCCATGGCTGCCGTTGGGCATGTTCTCATTGCTCCCGTAATACATATACAGGCTAGTCTTTGAATTTTGGAGAGGTTTTCTCTCGTCGTCAATAGGCTAGTTCTACTACTCCATGCAATGGCTCCATAAGTGATGATTGGTCTCACTATGGCAGTGTACATCCAGCTTAGGATTTTTGGGTTACAGCCCCAGTATCTTCCTGCAAGATTTCTGCTCACCGTTATGCCGTTTTTGCCTTATTAATTAATAATATTGCTTTTCTTCTTCCAGTTTCCTGCTACCAAAATTGGACTATTAATAATATTATATACCCAGTTTGTGAAGATGGAAAAAAAACAGACCAAACAATTGCAGAAAAAATTACTAGAAAAGGATCATTTAAATGCAACTGAAAAACTGAAAAATTTCACTGGATGAAACAATAGTCAACCAAATAAAAAATAATTTATAATATTACAAATATTGAAGCTTAGGAATTATGAGCCCTATGTGGATATCACGGAAAATGGGAAAACTATATCTGCTGATCTTTACAATTGTTACTTAAAAAAAAAAGTACAAAGGTGAAGAGCTCCCTAGATTTATCTGTTCATATTGTGTTTTTCAATTTCCAATTCTTCGAGGAAATCTAGTTCTTTGGTATCAAGTAGATGCTTTGCGTAATGTCACTTTCTCGAAACATTCTGACGATGATGTTTTAAATGTCGAAATGATTATCAAAATAATTTAAAAATTTCACACATATTTTTAGATTAAAGTGGAATTTTTTAGAAACAGTTAATTTCATTGAAAAAAGTAATATGGGTAGGCACCTCAAAGTAAGGGTCGACACAGTAAATTCAACTTTATCAACCGATCGTTTCCCCAGCCTGCAAGAAAAAGAGAGGCAAAAAGAAGCGACATTAAGTTCAATGACTGGTACAGCAAAACTGGTGTGTACATTGGTCCAAGCGTGAATCTACCAGATGCCGTATAAAAGTTGAAGCACTGACCTATTTGTTTAGTATCATATCATGAGTCTTTCGTAAAGTTTGTTGTTTTTTCATATAACTTATAGATAAATAACGTGGGTTCTCTTGAGTGCAGGTAGTGAAATCTCAATGTGAATGTTATCGTTACAAATTTTGGATTTTTGAATATTTTTATAATGAAGGTTTGTATGAAATAAGTTTTTTGTTGAGAAATAATTTCAAAAATAAAACCTTAGTATTTTAAAATCATTTCAGGTGATTTATTTGGGAAGAAATATTTACATTGATAAATTAAGTTGTTTGTTTTTACAATAATTAAATTAAATTATATTTCGCAAGCATGCTTCGCTTCGGTAGTATTGAAATAAAAACATGAAAAAGATTGTGGTTTGATTTCCCAAAATATATCACAAAAAAAAACTGTAACTGTCATTGTTCAAAGAAAGCATTATGAGAGAAAAAAATTATTAAAAAAATTGCAATATCAAACGATTACACTTACAACATGATTGACAAAATGTTATCTAGGAAAAAATACAAAAAAGCAATTGAATCAATTTCTCCTAAACAAATCAACCATTCGCCAACATTTCAAATGAAATTTCAAAAATAATTACACACACACACAAGTCTGCTGGTTGGATTTTACTGAACGCCAATGATAAAACAAACTCTACAAAAATATGATGTCTATAAACTCAACTGCTCTCACTGTAATGCCATTTACATAGGACAGACTCAAAGAAATTTAGAAATAAGATAGTGAACACTATAGGAATACTATCAACAGTAAAATTTTCTAGAAGTATTAGAAATTAAGAAGCACATCCTTGATTCTATCTATAACTTGATGAATGAACAGATATAAATAATTAATTCTCAACTTTCAGATTGTTTATTGTTATTCCATACCTTTGATAGCTGTTGAAATGATTTTATCATTGTTACTGTTGTATATATTTTCCAATTTTTCAATACTGACATTTCATCACTGTCGGGCGATTAGAGCTTATGTTCGTGAAACCGGCCAATGACAACATAAATATATTATTCTATTGTGGAATTTTTAATTATATTTTATTCAATTCTCTCGATTAGAAACACAAATAGTTGTAAACAATGATTAATTAAGAAGTAAATCTAGGCCGCACTCTTGGTCTTTTATTTTTATTAAGTCTTTTATCTATTTGTCGGTTGGTTTAAGCCGAATATTACAGGAAACTGTGATAATACTTTATATATGTAGGCTTTAACTTGGGCAACTGTCCCTCTTCTATCCAGTATTCCAGTAGTCTCCTAGGTGTCGTGTCCTAGGAATCGGAGTTGCTGTACATTTCTATGTACATTTATTTACAATGGGCAGATCTCTTTTTTGGCTTTGTCTATTTCTTCCAATATAACATTGGAGCTGACACCGCAAAATTGCTCCGGTCATCAAAATGGTGTTTCAGTCCCCCTCTTTGCTAGTTCATCTGCTGTTTCTTTTCTTTTTATTAACACGCTTTTATTAGCTTCACTTGTATGTTTGTGGGTTTGTAACTCTCCTTTGCGCGCTCAAGCATACGTCGCACTTAGCCGGTGCAGATCTTTGGACGGTACTTATTCGGATTGAAGAACTTGATTGTTCCAAGTTGACAGATAAAGCCCCATGTAACAATGAAGCATTAGATGAAATTAATGAGAAATAATTCATAAGAGTCGTCATTATTAGTTGTGTAATATCATTTCACAAATCATCAAGCACAAGATGATACAACTCTGTCTAAAATTATTTAAAAATTTCATTTATATTTGTAGCAAGACATAGAATTATAAGATCGAATTTTATTGCGTTGTTCAAGAAGAATTTCACATTCGTGCACCCTCTGTTGGAAATTCATAATACTATCAATGAGAAGTTAAAGAAAAACTCTATTGACAATAAATCGAACTAATAATGAAAAATAAATATAGTTTAAAAAAACTAGAAAAACACGCTTTTGAAGATTATCGAACTAAAAAGTTGAAAATATTTTTTAAAATAAACTTAAAACAATAGTTTATAAAAAAAAATACTAGTATAATTGAGGGAAAAGCGTGGGGTGCTCGATATACGAAAATTATGGCACAAAGCGTCTCATCGTCCTCTTTACTACTTTCATACTGCAGTACATTTTCTTTATGCAAAATTACCGCAGTTATATCTACAGGATCTGCTCTATTTATGCATCGATAAGGATGAAGTGCGTTCAAGTTTACTGATGGGCTCTTTACAATTCATAAATTGAAATGTGGAACCTAGATGGCAGACATGGTAATAGGAAAATCGTTAATGAACTATGAAGACCGAAGGAAAGATATACAGAGGGAGGAGTAGCTGAAGGAAAGTACTAGCAATAAAGTGTTTCCATTTATAGGTTGTTCGCCATCAAGGAAGAGTGCGATGAGATAAACAATATCTTCATCGATCTCGATCACGAGAGTAGAGGATTACAATAGGACTTACTAATCACAGATGATGACTTATAGTACTTCCTCTAAAAGACGAGGAGGAAATTTGGTTTTTGATATTAAAAGGTATTGCGAAAACGATTGCATTCATCATTTACAGCTAGAATACAGATTGTGAGCTCTCTAGCCCGAAAATGGAAGGTCCATGTATCGACTTTTCACACATGTTATTCATTAGTTTGTTGTGAATAAAACCTTTAAATTTCCAAAGCTATTCCTGTACCACTAGCAATATGCGTTACAAATTCCTTCTAGTTATCAATTTATTTATGAAAACACTTACTTTCTTGTCTATATGTTTCTAAATTAGTGAAAGTGCATAGTTGAATACATAGAGAACATTTACTAAAGCAGGACATATTACTTAATATAACCTATCAAGCTGATATGATTTATTACACATGAAAATATTTTGTACATTTTATAAGCAGTTGATAGTTTACAAGATTAAGGTCACCATAATAATTACCATAATAAACATTTCAAACGGATTCAATTTTTAACTTTTTAACTCAGTCATTTGGTAATTTTACCTCTGAAGTTTTCCAGGATATTTGGAAATTGGTAACTATACTAGATTATAGACTTTGACGTTCTTTTTCTTTGCACTCTTACAGTTTGTTTTCATTAGAAATATTGGCTGAACGACCAGTAAGCTTCATGAATTTAATCAATTAGTTTGGCATTTCGGAGACCATTTGAAAAGACAGTTCGACACGTTTGACACCAATAAGATTTAATTGATAATTTTTTACTGAATATAGTAACCAATCAAATTACTTAATTTCAAGTCGTGTGTCAAATTTCATCCAATCACCGCTGTATCACAACGTAAATCCCTACATGTGGTGTTTTCAGTTGGGTGTTTTTTTTTATTAAAAATTAATTAAACGTCAATCTGACAACTGGATTAAAAATGTCGCGAAAATTTGGTATTGCATCTAACGATTCAATTAATTTACCAATTATACTTTTCACAACTGTAAAAATGAATTATATTTGATAAATTAACTCCAATGTTAAAATGTCATATACCTGGAAATGTTATTGTCACTTTGACATCGATAAAAAAGGTGCATACTTTTTTATCGCGATAAAAACTCCTCTTCCCCTCAATATCTAGTAAGCGGACGTCACTTTTATACAATGACAATGAGTCGCAAGTTTGGTTAATAAAGATAATTATTGTTGTTGTTCATCCATATATTCTGTCGTTAATTTATCTTGCCAAAAAACACTCGAGCTTTTCTTTTATCAGATAAATTTCTCTTCAACTCAAAGTTTTGCCAATCACTAAATTTGCTCGAAAAACTGACATTAGATAAAATCGCTCCACCTTTGGTGTCGCGATTTTATCATGTCAGTTTTTCTCGTAAAATTAGTGATTGGCAAAACTGTTTCGTTGCAAAGAGAAATTTATCCGATAAAAAAAAGCTCTTGTGTTTTTACTGTTGATTAAAACTAATAAAGTTTGTATTGAGAATCATTAAACATCAGATTGACAATCAATTTTTTGATATCTACAAAGTAAAAAATTATCTTATCGAATACTCCTCGGGTCTTGATAAATACTCAAAATTTTGTCGTAGAGAATCCTTCAAGCGTGCTGCTTAGAGATAAAAGACCTCGGTCTGGGGCCTTGGGCTATTATCAAGCAACACGCTTTCAGCATTCTCTATGACAAAATTATCTCGGTATTATCAAGACCCTAGGGGTATTACTAATGATAATTTTTTACTGAATATAGTAACCAATCAAATTACTTAATTTCAAGTCATGAGTCAAATTTCATCCAATCACCGCTGTATTACAGCGATAATACGTGGTGTTTTCAGTTTGGTGTTTATTTTTTATTAAAAATTAATTAAACGTCAAACTGACAACTGGATTAAAAATGTCGCGAGGATTTGGTATTGCATCTAACGATTCAATTAATTTACCAATTGTACTTTTCACAACTGTAGTTTTAAATAAAAATGAATAATATTTGATTAAAACTAATAAAGTTTGTATTGAAAATTATTAAACATCAGATTGACAATCAATTTTTTGATATCTATAAAGTAAAAAATTATCTTATCGAATACTCCTCGGGTCTTGATAAATAGGTACTCAAAATTTTTCGTAGAGAATCCTTCAAGCGTGTTGCTCAAAGATAATAGCAATATCAAGCAACACGCTTTCAGCATTCTCTATGACAAAATTATCTCGGTATTATCAAGACCGGGGTATTACTACTGAAAATATCGCACATTGACTTTAGAAATAGTGTAACAGTATTGTCGGTTCAGTTAGCATAGGCAAGAAGGCATATGACTTAGTCAATATTCCTGAGTACGTAGAATAGTTTCATATACATGGAAGTTGCTTAAGGTGGGGAAAAAAGGGGAATTTGAGTACCTTTTTTTCAAATTTGTGGTAAAAATGAGAGAAGTATTCGTTACATGAATTTTCATTTTCAGATCATTCTTCTAATTTTGCTTTCAATATGCACGATACTTAACGCCATAGAATATCCCCGTTACAAGAGCCGTTTACCTCCCCGACAACAAAGAGTTCCACCCTCCCAACAATTCTCCAAAAAATGGCACCAGGGAGGACCTTTACTTCAAGGACAACAAGGAATACCCCATCAAAGCTTACCTCACAATATGCCACATTTATCACCTCAAGGATTATATCAGAAGCATTCGCAAATGGTTATACGAGGTCCACCTGTACGGCAGAGGCCTGGTAACCA
>CAJUYI010002045.1:0-10102 GCA_910591695.1 Galerucella pusilla
CTGGTCGCTCAAACATAACCTGGCGTAAAGAACTAAAGTTCCAAAATCACAACAATCTTTTTATTACTGTGATGCCATATGTCAATGTCTCGCGTTTAAATTCGGCACAAAGGTTGATAATATGATAGGCTCCCGTATTCCATATTCAAAATCCGCCGACAAACGATACAAGGGTCGAGAAAATTGAAAAATAAGAATTATCAAAAAAAAATCACAACATTCTCTTAATTATTGTAATGCCATATACCAATGTCTCGCGTTTAAATTTCGCACAAAGGTTGATAATATAATATTCTTCCGTATTCCATTTTTAAAATTCGCCGACAATGCTTTTTCAATCCCATTTTACCATTTCTACTATCCATCATTATTTATTTTGTCCTTTGGCGTTTCACATCATGGTTTTGTATTCAATCATTCCTCCACACTTTTTGTTTTTTAAACCTGCATTTCCATCACATTTGATGGAAATGATAATCATATCACTTAATTAAAAAGTTAATCAACTATTGTTGAGCTTTTATATTGTGTTTTTCTGTTTGATATTGGAATAAATGAATATAGCGATTCATTTATTGTGTTATTTCTGCTAATGAATGAAAATAAATAAACGGGATAATTATTGTCCAAGTATTATATGGTCCCCCATTTAACGCAACATAAAAATGTATATAATATCAATAATTTGATTACAAAGTTAGTATATCAACAATATCATCATCATATGACACACTAAATTAACCTAATGAATGAACTTTAATATTATTTGTCGATATCCACATTGAAAATTGCATATTGCATTAACTATGAGATGTGAAACGATTGTCAATAGTTGCAAGCAGGTCCTTGCAAGGTCAAAGTGTTGCTGCATTGCAATAAGAATTTCGAACTGTAAAGAGGGCTCAAGAGGTGTGATTTATTTTCCGTCGGAGCCTATAGTTGTTTCTCCTCAGTTGAACGGTCACTGTTTTGAAAACACTTTGAGAAGTGTTAGAATAGTATATTTATTATTCGATTTTTATCAATAAGGAACATTGTTAAATAACATTTTATCAACACCATTCTGACATCGATAATCTATTTCAATGAAAAAATCAAGTAACAGTCATGAATCCAAGCTTAGCGGTATCTTGGCGATTGTCCTTTGGGGTTACTTAGTTTGTGAATCGCATTTTATCTCAAATGTGCCTGCGGTGAAAGGTCGCTACAAAAGTCTAATAAAAACTTAGTAGCTCGAGAGAGGTTATTCTCTTAAACTTTTAGTGAAGTTTCCACTCGGAAAAGCCGAGATTACACAGTTGAAAACACCATCGGCTATTCTCGTTTTCTCTTCTACGTTCATTTCCCTGGAAAGCGCATCTACACCATACTTTTAAATATTTACTTAACTTCTGAGGGTTGTAGAATGCACATTCGCATGAAAGTGTGAAATAAGAATAAGCAATGAATGAAATATTTGCTATTCCCGAGAATTTTTTTATATAAATTACATTAATGGGGATACAGCAATTTAAAATTCTCGAATCCATTGTGAAAGCCAACTGCATCCTTCCTTTTACTAAGTAATACTCTCGTAGGTGGAACTTAATTCCTTACGTGAAACTTGGTGTAATCCAACTGCACCGCGTCTAATTAGGCTAAAGACAGGATGTGGACACGCTGATGGGGACTTTTGTTAGAGTTTGAATGTGACACTAATTCTGATAATAATGAGAATGAAAATGTAAAATAAAGAAGCGTTGCGCGTTTGCTGCGGTCCTAATTTCAATAACGACGAAGTTTGTATTTAATGCATTGTGTGACAAAATGTGAAAAAGACTGTCGAATGTAAGACAACAGATGGGTTAACGTGAACAGAAAAAGATGCTGCGTTAAATAAAATAACAAGAGAGCTCGTAGCTAATGTGCAAGCAGTTGTACCCAGAAATATCTCCAATATATGTTTTAATTGTGCTAATGGAAATCTGCCTGTTTGTTTCCGTAATCGAAAAAATTTATAATTCAATGGGCTCTTGTAGAAATCTTGTATGGGAACTATATTCCTGGGAACACAAAATTCAATTAAACCATTTCGTGAAGGTTATCAAAACGCCTTATATTCATTTTTGCGCGATCGATCTTTTTTGTTTATTTACAGCATCGGTTGTCAGGACGGTAGGTTGTGATTACTGGTTTTAACTGGTTCCAACACGTCAGTGAGTGATTTACTTACCGTTCAGACGTTGGTAAGTAAATTACTTACTCACTTAGCCCTACATACATTTAAGTGATCCTAAATGATAAAATAAACTGGTCGAGGAGTATAAATGTCACCTCTCACTTTTTGTTCATTTCGAAGAAATTTGATACACATACTTTAATACTTAATATACTTGGTAGGTATATTAATTTAATTTTGTTTTATTTGATAAACGGACCTCTTCATGAGTATTTTGATCATTTGTTCCCCCTTACTTCCATATAAGTGGGACTAAAGTATAACTTCGACTTACTTCAAGAACGACTTGAAACGCGGTGCAGTCACAATCTATAAAGTCACTTTGTTGAGAATACCCCATAACCTAAATTTTTACTTATACTTTTTTATGAGAAACTGACAGAGTGCAGACCTTCATAATGAAAATGTCGCACACTTTTGGAACGAAGTTCCTTATCGCGCGTTGTGAAAGGAGGCTAGACGGATAAAATTCTTACGAAAAGTTTTGTCATAGAAAGCTATTGTAAGCTGTGCGCATCGCATGTTTCTCTGTCTGTATCTTTCTCTCCTATAGAAAGCAAATAAATTGAAAAAATTTTCACCATAGTCCGGGCGCGAACCATCAACCTACGCGTCTATATCAAGGCATTCAACACATGCTGCCATGAGCTCTCATATGTATTAGATGCTAAGAAAGGTATTACATGCTTCAATGTGCGATTATATACAGATAATAGTAAATGCTTTTGTATTTTTAGCAAGTACGCACTATAACCTCTCTTTATTATTGTGCTAACCAAGTCATACGCATTATAATCTCCACATTTTGTGTGTTTAGCAAGTGTACGCGTCATAATTTTAATAAATTCAAAAACAAATCATATTTTAATATTACAATTTCAGAACGTATGTATTTAGCAAGCCGTGCGTGTTCTAACCTATACGCTGTTGTGTTCAAGAAGTCGAGAGAGTATATATATATATATATATATACACTCTGTTGTTGTGTTTACAAAGTCCCGCGCATCTATGACGTGTATGAAAGAATAGACAGACAGTGTACATATACAGTGTGTCCGCGTAAGTTGGCTACATATGGAAAACTATGTTGATATTGATTTTATGAAAAAAAGGTATTCTTCATAAAAAGTTCTGCATTATCTAAAACCTTAAATGCAATCGTCACATATTTCTTATTTTGAGCCGTATACGAGGTTTGTCAAAAAATATTAATCTTACTCAAGAGTAAAGTACCTTTATTTTTCACAATACAGAAAAATTGTAGGAAGTAAAGTTTTTTAAAATTGAAATTTATATACAAATGTGCAATTACAGCTATTTAGCATGAGAATTAAGATTTGGTGATTATTTACGATTACAAATACTTTGTAATGTAAAACGTAAATAATCACCAAATCGCATCCGCTAAGGATTAATATTTCTATGCATTGTTTCATCTGGGTGAGCCAACTATGCCTCTGTGTACCTGGCTGTTAAAAAAGTGATGAAGAGTTTAAGTTCAAAAATGTTGAACAAAAAAATTATATTTTCATTCCTCAACTCATTTTAAGGCGGAAAATAAGGGCAGTTCATGTTTACTTTCCTATACCATATCTTAAGCGTTTTCGAGATAATAATATCATGTATTCGAAAATATGAATTATTTCAGACTTATTATTGCGTAGGACGTGTTATTTTTTTTATAATGAAAATGAAATCGAAATCTCAGTATTTTTGCCGTTATGCTGCTTAATAATTAAGTTGTGTTTTTTCGATGTAATCCACATACATAAATTACAAGAGCTTATAGTATATATTCAGTTTTTTTGTCACACCTGGGCTTTTTGCACCTCTAATCATTGCTGTAGGGAGATAAATGAGTGCATTGCGAGCTTTACCATCACCATATTTTTGTTCATCGGGGATGAGAATACACCTCATTTTTCATGTAGCCCCCCATGATAACATCTAACGGTGCTATATCTTATGAATGAGAAGGACACCGAAAAGGACATTGTAAGCTAGGGCGGATGTAATCTGGGCGCTAAAAGATTAAGGGGCATCTACCAAATTCGACCTTGCATAATTATGCTTTGTATATTTTTTTGTTTCCCTACGTCCTCACGTTTAAGTTCACATAAAGAAAATTTTATTAGAAATATGAAAGCTCCGCAACATGTAGGTAGCCAAGCGGTCCAAGCAGATTTTGGTTCACGTACTACTCTATAAGCTTCGTCAGTACTGAACTTTGAGACCGCCGAGCGTTGTATCAACAATGGAACGGCACGCGACTACCGAAGCAGAGAGACAATGTCAGTCATAGAAGGATAGAAAAGCGAGAGATGGATTTTTATCCGATATTTTAGTGGTAGCAACCGAATTTCAATGAGGAATTGTACGGTCATAAGTAATTTGAGGATTCTGAGATTTTTATATAGTATTCATAAAGCTTCAAATTAGACCCCTTATAAATTAGTTTTTCCATTCAATCCATATTTAATTATTTACAAGGACTTAAACTTTGCTTAATATGTGTATTTTTCATATTTTTTTCAACAAAATTTGGTTAGCATTTCGAAGTTTTTATTCGATGAGAACTCTAAGTTCAACATTAATCTACATGATATTTTTTTTCTCAATTTTCAATACATCCACTACTTTAAAATTCTTTGCCAAAAATACTTCGATATTTTGTCAAATCGCTGCCGATAGATTCCCCTTAATGCACTTTTCACAACATGCAAACTAGGCGCCAAGACCGAAGGGTCATTTAAATCCTATGTGTATTTTGGGCGCTAACCGACTGAAGTAGGTACCCAGGCCCAAACCCAGTTATTCAAACTAATAAAAAAAACAAAAAAACCCAGGCCCAAACCCGGTTGATCAAAGTGTAACTATGTATAAAAATATCAGGAAATAGGAAATAGAAAACTGTTGGGTTCTTCCGAATATTGGTGATCAAATTATTAAGATGACTCGACCTACCTACACTTCTTAGCGCCGAAAATACATGTAGGATTATATACCCTTGTTGGTCAGGCAGGTAAAGAAGGATGATTAGCGCCCAAATTTTGTGCTGAAAAAGATTATGATATCATTAGGTATCATTATTTCGACGAATTTCGTTATCTCAGTGATATGAAGTGGATAGTATGCAAAAATGACTTTTGATGTTTATAAACTGCATGAAGTTTGAATAAAGATTTTTATACCTGCTGTTCATTCATTTGTACACAATGAAAATATTTACTTCGATCGGTTAGTGACTTCAGTTTTCTTTGAAACGGCACCAGCAACGTTTTAACCGTTTCACTAGAACGTGTCTTTCCGTTTGTTCGTTTTGGAGACACGACACAATCATCTTCATCGAATGCTGCTTTAATGAATATCTGATCGTCATCACAAGTGAAAGAATAAAAATAAAAACTAACTGTTCAGACGAGAATTTCCTCACCATTAGTGACAACTCCGTAATACAGATTCCCAGGAATTGCAGCATTGAGTACCAAAACTACAAATTCGGAAACAAAGAAACTAGAAGATTTGGCCAACCGTTATTCCTCCCAATCATTGAAATGGAAAACTTCAAGTCCCAAAGAGTTCTAGAACAAAAACCTTTGACTATTGAAAATATTCCATTAAAAGATATTCACACACTTCAAAACGATCTAACAGCAACCAATCCATTATCAATCGAAGATATTGACAATTTGAAATCCAAATTGGTTACAATGGACATTTATAATTATTCTAGTATTAACTGTAATAACTGTAACTATAATAATAAAATTCTTTTTAAAAACTCTTCCGACTTATACAGTACGGTAATTCGCCACACAATGCCGCACCATCACAGTGTATGTCAAAAACGTGTATAAACATGCCCATGGTGAGACCAGGAAAAAACACACACTAACAAGCACTATCTTGTATAATGCTACACACTAATGGTATTGGTAACCAGCGAAAACTTTCAATAAGTGCCAAACGCCGGATTTGCGCTAATATCGAAGTATGCCAATTTGTAGAGTGCGGTCCAAAGAACAAGTAGGATTTTTCAATTTCGGAAAATGTTCAGTGGGTCAAAAGTAATTAACATCAAAAGTTAGTAAAAATCGTCGAATTTCGACTTTCAATAAGCCCATACTTGCATAAAAAAAATTGTCCAACCGAAAAAACCATTTGTTTATAATATGTTTAAGTAATTGCGATTCGAACAAAACGTACTGGTTTTTCGCAAAAACGCCAGGCATATTCGGGGTAAGCGGCTCAAAGTACATAATAATTATTATATTTTTTTTTATCTCTGGACCTATTATTGCAGACGGCAGCATTGAACGCTGCGAATATCTTTTGTGTATAGAAACACAAGATTTGAATAATTGAAAAAACTAATCACTATGGAGAGTTCTTAAACCATTTAATTAAACTTATACTTATATTGTTTTTTGAGTTTTCACACCGATATTTAATTTATTATATTTTCCAAAAATATTTCACCATTTCTCGCTTAGATATATGTCAGTAGGTATTTTTTTATTTTAACGGCTATACATCCTCACAAAAATTTATATTATTTAATATTATATATTATTACTTTATTTTTCTGAACTCATTTCTCAGCTTCAGGGTTTAATACAAATAATTATCCATTTAATATCAAATCAGGCTTATCGTAGGTGCCCTTGACAACTCCATTAACTGTTTTGTTTTTCAGAACTACTGTCAAGTGGGAAAACCTAGTCCACTTTATTTACGAAATGGAATTGCCACTCAAGATAGTCCTTGTACGGCCTCCAGTATTTTCCGGTAATATAATAGGATATTTATTTTCCGGTGTAATGTTTACCTTCGTTAATGGAGTTTCAAATAATACCAACATTATTTGAGTCTCTGAAAGTTAAATACAAGTACCTACTAATTTGTTAGTGAAAATAGGATTTTTATCGAGTCATTCTGCTTATTTCGAATTATACAGTGTTATTTGTACAATATCTTGTAAATCCTCGAATATATTAGAATGAATTTCCCAACGATTGTAACTAGCCCAGAGGCTCGTATTTTGAAATTAGTCGCTATTGTACAGAGTGTCCCAGAACGCCGCGCCAGATGAACGTTACATTTTCTTTTATATCATACTTCAAATTTCAATTTTGCTTGTAGGGTTGTTGTAGGTTATACAGTGTATTTAAACCACTCGTTTCTGAAAATCGTAAAGAGTTTCACACTCCGTATACTACACAATATACACATAGATTCAAAAGTTTTGCATCACCTTCTTCGGATGCGAAGGGATTTTTTTGCGCTAACAATTTTTTGTTGGCTTGTTTATCAATGTCTACCAATGTTTACCATTTCAATATGTTCCATATTTTTTGCAATATACAGATGTTAACATTTTTTTTTGTAAGATAACATTTTAAGTGCGATCATTTTAACATTCGAAGCATTTGATTTTTACGATTTTAAGTGTAAACATGAATCGTCAAGTCATAAGTGAGATTTACCGTGCAAGAATAGTGGCTTTAGTTGAAGAAGGTCATTCTCAAAGTTTCGTGGCAAACAGAGTTGGCGTTTGGCTCGTGATGTGGCTCGTGTATGGAACCGGTATCTCCAGACCAATTCTCTTCGTGATAGACCAATAATCTTCGTGATAGACCTAGAAGCGGTAGAAGGCGCGTTACTAATCAGCGGCAGAACCGCTATATCCACTTAACTCTCCGAAGAAACCCGACCATGGCAATACCAGCACTCCAAAGAGATATGAGACATGCGTTGGGAGTTCAAGTATCGATCTCGACATTACGAAGATGAATACTTGCGTCAGGTTTGAGGTGTCGCCGACCAATAAGAGTGCCCAGACTACAACCTGAGCACAGAGTTCGCCGACTACAGTGGGCTCAAGAACACGCGGCCTTGCCTGAAGAATTTTGGAATTCGGTGTTTTTTTCCGACGAGACAAGGATTTGTTTGGTACAAGATAGCCATCGAAAACGTGTGTGGCGGGATCCAACGAGGGTTGCTCAGCTTGCCCATTCGCGCCCCGTGCCGCCCTTCAGAGGAGGAAGTGCTATGTTTTGGGCTGGTATCATGTTAAATGATCGCACATAATTAATTCATGTGGAGGGAACGATGACTGGTGATAGGTATCTCAGAGAGATTCTACATCCTCACGTGAGACTATGGCGCGCAGCTGTTGGCAATTCCTTCGTTTTTATGGACGATAACGCCCGACCTCATCGGACCAGAGCTGTGAATGAGTATCTTGAAACTGAAGGGATCAATCGTTTGAACTGGCCTGCCCTATCTCCTGACATGAATCCCATAGAACATGCTTGGGACATGCTTGCAAGGGCAGTGGCAGCACGCAGAAATCCACCCAGGAGTGTAAAAGAGCTTGTTCATGCGACCCAAGGAGAATGGCGAAATATTCCTCAACAGAATATCAATAATTTGGTAAACAGCATGGGCATAAATTCTAGAGGTGGAAATACTCTTTATTAAAAGTTCTCATGCAGGTTCTCACTTAAACTTTCCTTCAAAAAGAATCAATTTGTATTTGATTTATTTAATTTCTAAGAATACTTTTTATGTTTAAAGCAAGTTTATTATTGGATAATAAAAATTTTTGATAAATATACACGTTTTTTTTATTGAAACTAATTATTTGATTAATCTCTGATCCATTTATAATGAACACATTTTTTTTTCGGAGATTTAGGGTGATGCGAAACTTTTGAATCTATGTGTAGAATTTATATGTACAGTCATACTTTTCTGATAGGCTTCTAGTATTATAATTCACTAGACTTGCTTCCATATCCAAGAAACCGCCCAAATTCGAATACATCGGTTTCACAAATTTGGTAAATGAATCACCCTGCATTTCATATCGAAAAGTGAAATTTATTCAGTATACTTTGAATTTGAATGGGTAGCTCCTTCACCTAAACTGAATAGTTTTTGTGATATTTCAATTTTATTATCAAAAAATCAACATTACGAAATGTATTCACATCAATTTACTATAATTAATAAAAAATTCAACAATAAAGTTATAAAAGATACTTTAATCAACCACCCCCTAAATCTATGCAAGATTGAGGATGGTCTTTTTGAGATCGACTCTGAGCATTTATGCTTTAACATTTTGAAAAGATTGCCTCATTTTAATAATGTCTCTATCGTCTAATGTACCTCGTAAAATCTGATCGTAAGCACAGCTTTTGCAGACATAATAAACTTCATTTCATTTTGGTGATCTTGGTGCCCAAAACACTGGTCCTGCTTGTCCAATCCACCTGTCGTGGAACAAATTATTCAATAGAATGGGCGCATTATGATGATCACTAGCTCCGTCATGTAGATACCACATTGTTGGATAAGCGAATTAGGGAAATGTACATGTTTGTTAATATTTTAGAACCTTCTTGCTACTCACCTAATTGCTAATAATGATAATCATGATGTGGTTTCAGTTCAACTATTTAGAAAAATTACATCAGTAAATCTGTACCTTATACACTTGTGGCACTATTATCGACAATTTGGAATATTTTTCCGAAATAACACGTTGAGGTATACGTGTAATGTATGTATCCTACTATGGATACTTGGTGCATTAGAAGTGTGTAAGGGCCTCTGACTAGGTGGTGTTGCTGGTCACTTGGTGTGTCATCTCACAGAAATAAAACAACTACTGGAATCACTGGGACATGTTCTTTTTATTACCTTACTTTACTATTATACATTAACTCACTTATTACTAGTACTAATTAGAATATTAATTAAAATGATTACGAAGAATAGAATACATTTAGAATGTCTTTGAATATGAATCGAATGTCTTTAGAATAATTTAGAATGAATGTTAAAACACTTTCGTTAACATATTTATACGACGAG
>CAJUYI010002045.1:25102-37944 GCA_910591695.1 Galerucella pusilla
GTAAAAAGAGTAAAGTGAGTGTCTTAACCTCACTTCAAAATACAGTGAAAACTGATACAGTATTCTATACGTCATGTTTTCTCCATCAATTTTATGTAGTTTGTTCATTTTTTCATAAACACATTTATTATAAATCATCAGATGAATCATCAAGTGTCACTTGGTATGTCAAATGGAATAGTCGATTTTTATTAATGATTTTAGGCAACGTTTATCTCCGTTGATTCTAACCTACAAAGCTACACTTAACATAAAAAAATACATTTTAAAAACGATTACTTACCCAGTCGCTTATAAAATACTGAACATTATGTCATTAGGCACTTATATTTTCAAATTATTTACATTGGAAAAGTTAAAAGGCTCCCTTTATAATAATTGTTGCTTCCATAAGCTTTACGTGTAAATGCCTCCGACGTATCTTGCGTTTTTAAGCCGCGAGGGGGCGACAGTAGGTACGCACATAGCGAATATTCTTTGCATAGATCTATTAGAACTGTACAGATGAACTATATTCTTTGCTTCTCAAATGTCACAAGTGACTAGACCATACGATTATGCGGTGGTGCCAGCTGCTAAATTCTTCGTGTACGAACGTTTATTCGAAAGTTGTTGAAAAATACACATTTAGCACCGTATACGAAAAAACTCATGTGGAAATAACCGCGCACGCATAATATTCGTGTGAACTCGAAAATCGCACCCCAGGTGCAATAATTACATTACACTTAATAATTATGTACATAAACTATCTCAACATAGACGTTGGTCGAAAAAATTGAGAGCCGGTGTTCTTGCCGGTTTTCGCGATTAGCAGGTTTCTTAAGAATTCCTAGTGAGAGTTGTTGTTCTTTCTGTGTCTGTTCTGGTTCTTTCCAGGAGGGGCTGGCAAGAGAGAGGTGGTGGCGCGTGAATAGTTCTATATAATTGCATATTTTGGGAACGTATTGTTTTGAGGAATGAAACAGGATAATCAGCTTTTTGGCTATTTGGTAAGAGTAGAGGAGTGTTTTTTCATTCAAACTTTAAGGTATGCCACAGGGGCGTGCGCTATTATTTGGAAGGTGGGAATAAATAGATGTGAAGAGTATAACTGGAGAAAGGGTTCGCGAAAAGGTAGATGATGAGTGATCGGACAGGGAAATAAAACTTTTCTGTTTAAATTTACCATTGGAATTTGAACAGATCATCCCCAATGGATTATTATGAAGGTCTTCTGAGCGGAAATAAAAATATGAAAAAGGTCCAAAATTATATCCATGAAATGTTTGTTATTTTAAACTGTTATTCATTTCATTTAATACCTCGTATTCTTTTCCACCTGATATTTTTCAATTTGAGCAAACGAACATGCCGGCATAAATAGGAAGATGTTTCGAGAATAAAGATAATCGCTTGAATCCAGTAGGCACAATGTTCTGTTCTAAGGGTCGTGAATACTAATGGCTGTTTTACTGTTACAGAGTTATTATACCTTTCGGCCATTAGAACTTTTGGGACGAAGTTAATATTAGGAGGATAATTGTGTCATAAACCGAGAGGTTATTCGTTATCGGATAATAAGGATTTATAGAGACTTATCCTTTTTTTATTCAAATTTTTTAATATAGTTGAACAAAGCTTTTGTTTTGTTCTTCATAATATATCATGAGTCATTAGGTAATTGTTGTTTTAACACCAACTATATCAGGTATATTTGACAAATGGAAAAATGGAAGAGCTCCAGCACAAGACAACGTTTGAAATGATTAACAAAATACTATTGAATGAGATATGGAAGAAAGAGATACCATGGACTGTAGAAGTAAATATATTTAACCGGAGAATAATAAAACAAGTGGAACAAACTCTGACAGTATTGCAATGTAGATTCCAAAAAAGACGTAGCATGAAAAATCATATTTTTACATTGAGACAATTACTTGAAAAGAGAACCGCTCAGATAAAAATCGCATATCTTGCCTTAGGGACCTAGAGAAAGTAATTTACAGTGTACCGAGGCAGGTATAAGAAAGAATTCATCAAAGGAATGTGAACAAGAAGCTGATGAGAAATAGTAAGGAGGTGGGTCAAGCCCAAAATTTTCCGTTATATTCATGGGTGACATAACCGGAGAGTGTAGTGAAAGTATAGAAAAACTATATGCGACTATCGCTATCACCATATGCAACGAATCCAAATAGCAGAGTGCTGATGATATTGTCATAATGGGGCAAACACAAGAGAGTGTCAGCATATGGAACGCATCGATGATGGAACATAGAATGAGAATCGACGTGGAAAATGTAACGTTATATTTGGCCACTATCATTAAAATATTTAAATATTTACCGGACGGCGAGTAGCATGGAATTCTCGTCGAGAACCTGTAGCACCGATCACCGCTGAAAGGCAAAATTTTTACATTTAATGTGCGACGGATAATCTCCGTTGGTGAGAATCAGTTTACACTGATATTGGTCAAATATTTCAACTCTTCTCTCCTATAGATAGAAATTAAGAACACACTATTAATATGTAAATTCTTTCTCGAAGCGGAGCATGTGAACAGGAAAGGAATATACAACGTATGTCGATTGCTCATCGCATAGTCCAATAATTTAATAGCGAGTAGTTGGAATAAGCTTTCTTTCTCCTGTGGACCATGAACCGATAAGGTCAATTTTCAATTATTGTAAGAGGTTTACCTCAAATTTTTTTTTCTAAAGTGCATTCAATGTGAATTGTAAGTTGCATTTACGTATATGCTTTTCCTTTTGTGATTTTTGCTTTTATATTTTTTCCTCCTAGTGATAAGCGCCAGATACACACATACAATGATACTTTTTTATTTTGTTCTTTTCAAGTTTTTCTTATACAGTTGATGAAAGGTTCACATGTATATAGTTGAAGTCTTTAAAATATGTATATTCAGTTAATCAATTAATTCAATCTAATTACCAACAAGAATATTATATTTCCGGATTACATTTTTCATTACATTTTTTTTTTATCGCCTGTGATTGAAATAAGTAGTAAAATTGAGTTTTTATGTTACTTAGATATTGTTTTTTTTTATTTCTTTGATGAATGGAAATAAATAAGATTTCCTCAATAGTATCATATCACATTTCTTTATTGCTTCTTTTGTTTTTTTTTATAGTAAAATACATGATATATTTTTTTTATGAACCACGTTCTTAAATGATTTTCTGAATTTCTTAAACACTAGTTAAAACGAATTACTGCAGATATCCTGAATTTTACAAATAATGTAACTATTGCTGATACAATGTATCTTTCTTAGCACTTACTTAGTACCTGAAACTTAGTACCTGATACAGTGAAACTTAGTACCTGAGACTTCGTACCTTTTTTTTTCCGGGCCGAGATGGGAAACTCATGTTCGACTGGGTCCTCAACCAGTACCCAGACAGTGTTGGACTCATCTCCAACGGAGATGCCTACCAACCAAACCCACCTCAAACTCGCCGTTACTCCCGCCTTGGAATCACTACCCTAGCATACGTCAAGACGGGCGGCGGTCCTTCACACACTCTCCATCATTTTCTTACCTCTATCACTCCCACCTCTCTCATGCCATAGCTATTCCTTCTCTTCCCCTAATCATGCTCTCCACCACGCCACTTATGTCCATTTATGCCTCCTCGCCCCTCAACATAATCTCCACTATATTTTCCACCACCATATTTTACACCGCCTCTCCCAGTTTATTTTCTAGCTTCTTCAAAACTTCCTCATTCTTCCAACATCTAAACACATGTCCCACATCATCCTCCACTTCACATCTCTCGCACACTCCAGTTTCTCTTTTCCCAATCTTGTGGAGGTAACCTACTCTTGACCCATGCCCTGTGAGCACCTGCGTCAAGAAGTAGTTCACCTCTCCAAATTTCCGGTCCCCCCAATTTCTCCTGCTCCCAATCGCTCCTTTCAGCGCGCCCTCATACTCATCCCACCATCTCTCCATTTCCTCATCCATCCATTCCTGTACTTCCTCTCTGCTTGCACCCCTCCAGCGTTTATGTCTGGCTCTAGTAGTAGCTCTAGTAGTAGCTCAGTAGCCCCACCGTCTTATCCTCAGCCACTTCCAGTCCACACCGCTCTATCTTCTCCACAATCTTCCCACACATCCTCTCCGCCTTCCTTTCTATCTCCACCTCGCCCTTTGCCGTACATACCAGACATACATCGTCCGCATACACCGTAATCTCACATCCCTCTTCACATACTATCCCACAAACTTCATCAAACACACACTTCCAAAGCGTCGGTCCCAGAACCGAGCCCTGGGGAACTCCAATCTCCGTCCCATACCTTCTCCCCCTAGTGTCCACTATCACACGCCCCGTCAGGTAGTCCTCTACTAGACTAACTAACCCCTCCCCCACTCCGAGCTTTGTCAATGCGCTCAACACCGCCCGTTTACTGACACTGTTGAACGCGTTTCCCACGTCGAAAGCAGGGCCAATTTCTTCTTCCTACCGTTACCCTGCCTAGCCCTTTGCACCAAGTCCACCACCCTGCCCAGCGCTGAGATGCATGACTTCCCTTCTACAAACCCATGTTGGTTTTCCCTAAAAACCCCATTCCTATCAACTTCCTTCTCAATATCCTAACCTTTATTATCCCCTCCATCAATTTACCCAATCCACACAGCAGGCTAATGGGCCTGTGGTCCCCCCCGCTTCCCATCCCTACGCGTCTTCTTCACAAGGATCACCCTGGCCACCTTCCACTTTTCCGGGAACTCTTCCTTCCTCAGTATCCTGTTAAACAGTCCCAAAAAGTATTCTCCATTGTCGTCCAACAGCCTCTTCACCATATCACCTCTCATGCCATCTATCCCTGAGGCTTTCCTTACCTTAACATTTCTCTCCCCCTCCTCTACTTCCCACTTCTCTACCGACCTTATCCCTCTCATTTTTCCTATCTCCCTAGTATTCTGGGCTTCCCGAATTCTGCCCTCCACACCCCCTTCTACCCCTGTAAACAATTTCTCTATAATCTCTTTCCCCCAATCTTCCTCTAACACCACGTTCCTATTTCCACCCATTCTTTTCACCGCTATCTCATACGCCTTCCCCCATGGGTTGTTTCCAACTCCCCCAGTAACTCTTCCCACTTTCTTCTTTTTTCCCTCTCCACCCTGCGCTCCAGTTCCTTATTTTTCTCCTTATATCCACCTTTTTCATCCATCCCTACTTTTCCCCTCAACATTCGTCAACTTTGTACCTGCCACTTCGTACCTGCCACCTAGGACCTGTCCGAGGAAATTGAGGAAAGTAAATCTATGTTAAACAACGTGCTTCAACAAAAACACGTTTATCAAATTAACCAAGAAAACTTCAAGAAGGCTATGGAACCAAATATCTGGCCAAAAAATGTCTGTGTCAATAATTTTTTATACCTTCGGAAGCCAGTCCGGCCTCCAAAATAGATTTCAATCTAAAGTTAATGCTACTAAATAAGCGAAGCCTGAACGAAAACAAAATTTGTGACTTAATATTAGACATTAATAAATAGAAAAGCATCGACATAATTTGTTTAACAGAGTTATGGGAAACTGGGGTCTCTGTGCAGCAAGTTCATATTAAGGGTTTTAATTTAGCTAGTATGCTATGGGCGCTATGGGCGACTACATATACTTCTTCTCAGAACAAAGGGATGTCTGTATCGCAGTACACGACATTATAATGCGGTGTAGCCTCAAAAGACGGTACATAGCGTACTACGGTACAGACATTGGCCTGCTCTGCACAGTAGTATACTATGGAAATACGCAGGCGGGAAAATCATATGTACAACATGGGAGGAAAAGGCATTTTACAACTTGTATGATTATAAATAAACTTCATCCTCGGGGGAAAAAGTAGCATTTGGCTCCCTTGTTATATAAATAGCTATTATTTTATAGTAGGAGTACATTATTTTATAACACATGATATAATATTCGAAGTTATCAATCCCTCCTCAACCCTGGATGGTTCGTAAGTAGAAAAACAAAAAAGCTTGTATTTTTAGGAATATACTACAGTTATTGTTTATTGCAATGTACAGTTCCGTCATGACTAATAGGTATTCATATTATTTTTAATTAGGGTTTCTGTTTTGTAATAACCGTCTTTGAGGGTTGTATTTGTGAAAGTTTCGTGAAAATGAGTGAACGTTGTGCTAAATGCCCGAAGTTTGGAACATTAAGTCTAAACGGGAAAACGGGAAAATTGCAGGTCGTTAAACACGCCTTTTTCTAATGCTCACTGTTTGCAAAGTAAAGTTGGTTTGTGTCGAAATTAAATAGTCCGTTGCAAGAAACAGTATTACATCCAAATTAAAAAAAAATGTGAAGAAATAACTATTGAGTGAAGCTGTAAATATTACTGAGAAAACGCGGCAAAACTGCATTGGTCACAATGCGAAAATTGGAAAGGACATATTGTGGTATATAGATGATGGCATACTATGCCATCATGGGTGATCATGTAAGAAGGGTATGCCATCAAAGGAATCTGTTACGATGAATTTGGAGAATATTTATTTTGCTACTTTGTTTTTCAACGGTCATGAGAATGTTATCTATTTTCTTGTTGCTTATGATAATTTTTCTTATTTTTCTACTTTTGTAGAGTACTAATATGATTTGATTATTCCGTATAACTAATACGTCGTAAAATTTACGACTTTAAATTAAAACACATTTTAAAAAAATCAAAATATATTTTCCAACAGAAATAATAGGTTTTTCATCTTAAACTAATCAAATAAATGGATATGGTTTGAAAAAAAATGAATTATGCCGAAGAAAATGGACATTCTGGGCAACAATTTCTGTTGTGCTGTCCGCAGATTGCTCGTTTACACTGTACACAAAAGTTTGTTGTCATTCTTCTCAGACGGCTAGGGCAGAAGGAGCACACTGTCCGCTTCTTTGCTATAGGGTTATCTGGTTCAGGAACAGGCTGTATGTTTAGAATTTCGTTTATGTCCTGTCGAATATTGCGACGTAAATTGGGGATGTTCAATCTTTGGCGCATCCATGGCTCAGCAAGGCTTTTGCCCAAATTAAACATGAACTTCTAAATAATCTTCCTCCCAGTCACTTCCACTGTCCTCGTACGGTTCATTATAATTATCTTCTCCATTCATAATCTTTTCCATTTCTTGTTGCAACTGCGACGCAGTAAGTGGTTTATTTGCCATTCCTCAGTTTCTGAAATTAATAAATAAATAAATCTTAGCTTTATATATATAAATTTGCATTTTGTTTCTACAAATTATGAAATATTATCAGTCTACTTACACAATAAATCGAGTATTCAGCATAAAACAAAGAAAAAAATTCACAATAATCTTATCGCTAATACTATCACTAACACTAAAGCGTCGTAATATTTACGACGCGATGCGTAATTTCTGCACTTCCGCTAAAAATCCGACTGACGTGGACTTACCAACGTTTAGCTGAGTACTAAAGAGGAAGCTACTGGGAGACCCAAATCTGCAAGATTTTCCGTTGTTGCTAAATTCCGGGAAAAATAATTCGGCGTCGTAAATTTTACGAGTATTAGTACTCTAGGGTTAAATAAAACTACTTTTGAATCGAGTATATTTAATTGCTGAGTGGTATGCCATCATAGGTCCTGCATGCTCTTTTGAAGGTATAGATTAATAATTTTTCATATAGTTGCTTTGTGAAATAAAAATACTTAATCAGAATTTGACTATCATCAATCAATAGCTGTTATAAACAGAATGTACTCAGTCAAAATAGAAAAGGTTTCGATAGCAAATGAGCAAATTGAAGAGCATTAAAGTTAAGTATGCCAACATAGGCGACGTTCCTAACTAAAACAAAACGAACACTGGAAAAACTAAGTCACACTATCAATTTGATTTGAATAAAAAGTTACACACTCGACAGCTGTTCTCAAAAAGATCCTTGTGTGTATTTTATCAAAGGAATTATTCGTTGTTCCATCACATTTTCATGCAATTCCATTCATCAGTCAATCATTTTAGCAGAATAATATATTTTCAGACAGTTTATATTGAATTGTGGAATATTCCGTGAATTTTGAGTAAAACTCTGTATTATCCGGTTGACACCTGTAAGTTAGGGTACTATTGCATCACATTACTCTATGTACTGGCTGGAGTAAACTATACCTCGTGTAGCTGCTTACAAAATAAATGGATGTTTTCATACATTATTTATGCTGGAATAAGATAATACATCTGTTTGATCTTCCAGTACGTTTATTGTTCGGAGGGTATTATTTGATGAGTATTCAATTCAATGTTTTCAATAATGTTAATATTTTCTCAGTGTAAACTGGATTTTCTTAGGATTCTCCATTTCATGAAAAATAATCAGGTACTACAATAGGCATGAAAAACTACTCCACGATGTTGGTACGCATAAGCTCCACTGAGGAAGAAATTGATGTTCTTCAAATCGAGTACACCAACTGGGTCCGGCGGTCAGATATCCCGAATTTTTATATAGACTTGGCCGTCTTTGGTTGTCTCTGTATACTAGTGAAATACTTGAAGGCGAAATTTAAATATATTACCACCAACACTGTTTGAAAGTTTCATAGTAGGTGGTGCCTCTGTTGCCGGTGTCAATTCCGAAGCATTGGCATTGGCTACAGTATTTGTGAATAGGGTCGAATTCCGCAAAATAACCTGAAGCATCCCTGAACAAGGGATTATCGCATCATTAGCAAGAGGAACCATATAAATCAGTGATTTCCAAATATAGGATCCAGGTACTTGGATCCTAGCCTACAATTTCAGTGTAAAAGTCAGTATAGTTATTCCTTCGATATTTTATATACTATACAGTGCTATTCAAAAATCCCCTCCTCCCCTCGTATCTTTTAAACGGCTCCACTTACATTAATTAAATTTGGAGGGTGAAAATTAAGTGTTGTGAACTTCTTTACTAATGGTAACAGGTGACGTAATAGTAATAGATGACGTCACAGTGCCTCTCTGGGCAATGATTTTAAATAGGACATTATGGCAAGTGATATCTAGTTTGAAAGGCATTGACATTGGCTACATAGCCATATTAATTTTGTTTGGGTTTAAACTGATTTTGACGGGTAAATTAAATAAATACCAGAATTATCATTCAACATTCAAATATTGAAGATTTTTCAGTCGGCCTCTGGTTAGTTAGTCAAAAAAATTGACGTTTTTAATTTAATAGTATTCGTTGCTTTGCAAAGTTTTTCTAAATAGCTCAAACATTTAATTTTAATATTGTTCAACGAGACGTTTAAGAGTTTACATAGGCAAAATGGTACGTACTCAAGCCGACAACTGGAAACTGTATCCGAACCTGTTGTCGTGAGAATTCTAATATTCTTGAAATACAATGAAATTAATAATTTCCTGTGATTGAAAAACTTCATTTATATAGCTTTTTGCGCGAACGATCTTTTTTGTTTATTTACAGCATCGGTTGTCAGGACGGTAGGTTGTGTTTACTGGTTTCTTAGTCTAACACGTCGGTGAGTAAATTACTTACCGACGTCCTAGCACTACGTACCTACATTTGATTGGTCCTAAATAATATATTACTCCATTCATTACACAAAAGGAACAAAAAAAAATTAGAAGATTTATATTTTTTAATGAACAGAACCGAACAAAACAATATAAAAAGTAATGAATCGCATAAAAGCAATTTCACCAAAATGCAAATTATATAAGCTGATCGGGAAATATAAATGTCACTTTTGACATTTCGTTCATCTCGAAGAAATTTAAATTATTTTATTCGGAATTTATCTCGATTCCAATACGAAGGCGCAAAAAATGGTATAAGCATCTCGAACGTTTAGGGTAATACCGGTTTCCAGCAAAATTGGTGTCGACCGGTAAACAACCGTTCTTAATACTTAATATACTATATCGTTTTGGAATATTAGTTTTATCACTCTATTCACGAAATATTTACCCATAAGACTATAGAGCACAAGATATGCTATTGAATCGAATAAAGCTCTTCTCAACGCTGAGTTGTACATGTGAGAATACGTCACATCCCACATCAATACAGCAAAGTTATCTGCATACTCGATCGTTAATCAAATACAATACGAAAAAGAAAAAGAGTACTCAGTGTGGAAAATAATACCTTTTTGATGAAAGGTTTTCGACCAACATTGAATAATTTTCTTTTTTTTAACGATTCACCTAATTATGCTTAGGACGTCTTCTCCGCGCTCGATTTTATGAAATTTCTCTTCATTACCTTTTTACTGCAGCCATTTTTCAAATAAACCAATTATTCACCCTTTGTTAAAACTCCAAAAAGTAGGATAATTGACGAGGAATTATGTATAATATTCGTCAGTAAAAAAACAATGATCTTGCTTATATTTCAAAGTTCAAGATATTTCAAGGGAGGAGAATCATTTATTTTTTATTCAACATTTCCAATAATTTTCAATGGATTCTTAGTGAATAGGGTGTACGAGGGAAAAATATTGATAGGAAAAATTAAACCTATAATAGTAATTTACGTAACTAGTTATGAAAAGAGCGATATTGTTCAACAAGCGTAATATTTGCCAAAACGAGTTTTGCAAATTACGCGAGTTAAACAATGTTGTATTTACGTATAAAGTTTTATCTAATTCCGCGCTTTCATGATTTTTAATAAAATCTTCAATTACAATGGTGATATTGAAGTGGATTCAAATGGTGTTATAAGTATTGTTACTGTGAAGTATTCACCCAGAAAATTGACTCACTTCAAATAACTTTGTCCTTAATAATGTTGTTTTCAATGTTTATAAATCTCAAAATACTATTGAATTAAAATAATGGGGTAATTGTTAGTTTAAATATTGGAATAATTGTCAGCTTTGACAAGACCTAATTAATAGTCTCCCAAACTCAAACAGTAACGTGAAGTTCTCACATAATTTTTTTTTCCTTTTTTTCATAACTAATATATGAAGGTTATGAAAAATGTATCGTTACCCAACGCCAAGAAGTGACTTAAAGTGTTACCTTTGATAGCGGAATTAGATGAAATATTATTATACCTACACTTGATATACGTACAGACTGAAACACCTAAATGTCGACACTTGTATCCAGATTACTGGAGAGTGTTCAAAATTCTGCTATTTAGTATTGCGCCCGAAGGGTCTCAATACCTGACGAAGATTGAAGTGTGTTACAAGCTGCATGACATTCGTCTGGCATATGCTTACACGTTAACAAATTATATCAACAAAACGACTGCAATTATTGTTTGTTGTTTATTGGAAAAAAGGAATAAAAAACGGACTTGCTAGGAAGAAGATTGCGTCGAAAAAAATAAATTATTCGAGGTTTACTTCCTATTGTTAGTATTACTCAGTTCACAAGATTTGGAGTGAGGATTATGAAAAAATTCCCGTTCAAATAAAAACAAAGTCATCGGTTCCATTCTCAAGTTTTTTTATTTCCACGCATATTTTTGAATATGCAATAGTTATTCACCTAACCAGTTATGAAAAGAGCGATATTGTTCAATAAGCGTAGTATTTGCCAAAACAAGCGCTAGCGAGTTTTGCAATAATATTAATATGGATAATATTAAAGTGGATTCAAATGGTGTTAGAAGTATTGTTACTATGAGGTATTCACCCAGAAAATTGACTTAATTCAAATAACTGTGTCCTTAATAGTGTTGTTTTCAATGTTTATAAATCTTAAAATACCATTGAATCAAAATAATGGGGTAATTGTCAGTTTGAATAATGAAATGACAGTACTTATTCTTTGAAACTTAAACAGTTACGTGAAGTTTTCACATAAGATGTGTGGAAATACCCATCCTCATTACCTTGAACTAGGAATTTAATAAATCGCTCTGTAGTGCTGCGTGTATATTATTATATGATGAGGTGGCATCTTCCACTGTAAAATTTCCAAATAAATTGTGGTCCCTTGCTTCTAGATAACACTGTTTAGACTGCACATCCGCCAGGCACTCGCACTGGCATAGGATGTGCTCAGCAGTTTCCTCTTCTAATCAACACCCCTGTGCCGGTTAAGCTTAGTGTTAACGTACCCACTACGGCTTTGACAGTTTCCCTAGCTTTGCTCATTCAAGTGCGCATAAGTCACCTATGCAATCCTCTATCATCTTAGAGTTGATCTCTATGGAATCGCGTGCTTTCAGTGCTTCTTGGTAGTTTGTGAAGATAGCAACTGAACGGAATGTTCTCTCCTGCGTTTTAGCTTCTTTAGCGCTTGGAAAGTTGCGACGTCCTTGAATAAGCTTTCTTGCTTTAGCACCAAAATTCCAACTCCTATACCTACTTTTGCCTCTGAGCCGTCCGTGTACCAGGTTGCCTCGGCTTGTATGGGTGCATATTTATTGACAACGTCGATGCAACAAGGTACTATGTCATTTCGAAAAGTAATCATCAAAATCATGCAAGATTTTGATATTACTGTCGATATATCAGCTGCAGCCCACACTGTGAGGTGTAACATGGTCTTCTGTTATTATTTTGAATGATGATAGCTTAAATTCAATTAGGGTCATAGTTTCGGCTTAAGTATGGAATAAATATGTAACTACTAAATTATGTAGACGCCACAGTATTTTATTTCATAAAAAAATGAATATAATGTTGAATATGATTAAAATACTGAAAATTCACATTAACAAGTTGTCACATTAACAAGTTGTCAAAAAACACGTATTGGGCCTGTAGGAGAGCCATTGGTCCGAGGTGGGGACTGACCCCCCAAAACGATCATATGGTTCTATAGAGCGATTATGCTGCCTATGCTCACATATGCGGCTCTGGTCTGGTGGCCGA